>VMDR010008005.1:0-38138 GCA_007922815.1 Macrotus californicus
ATTTAAAATGATACATGTGAATCTTATATAGAGAAGTTTAGGAGAAATGTTAACTAATAAGCATGTTCTTTTCACATCCCTGTTTAAAAACAATACAACATCTATCATTTGGATGAAAAGCTGGTAGGGTGTAACTTTTATTGTTTCTTTGCTAATGAATAAACAGATATTCTTAAAGAAAAATTGACCTCCCTTACAGATTGCTAATTTAGAAAGTCACTACAGATCATTATTAGCACATTAAAATGTAACCCAGCATTTATTTTCCCAAAACCGAAGATTGTTTTCTCTCTGCAATTTACTCTGCCCCTCCCAGATAAGCTTCATTCAAGCATGAACCACAGTGCTGTTGGCCCCCAGTTCAATGTTCACGAATCAGCAATATATAAAAAAAGTCTTTAGACAGAAACACACATAAAGCAAGGTTATGTATTGACCCACTAACCAAATGTTATAACCAAAAGCTTGCAGGAATCCAACCCTGTATTCCTCCTGGGTGCAATACTTGACCATTTGTTAATTCAGTATTTGCAGCAACTTTGCAGAGCATCCCCACGTGAATAATGGGAACCGACCATGCGTGGGGCATAGAGTTAAGTGTTCACATCTGGTCAAGTATCTCGGTGATATTGGGCAAGTATCTTGGGCAAGGCAAAAACACACCTGTTTTTATAGGTTATTGTTTTTACTCCCCCACAGCCTCGAGCATACACAGTTCCAGATCTCCATGACTGTCAGTTTTTGTGGGATTTTTTTGGATCCTTTATTCCCTTTTTTTTCCTAAAATCAATAAGCACATTATTATTTAAGCGGTGAAGATCAGCACAATAAATCCTAAGAAAATGGCAGGAACCCGATATAGCCACTATTTTTACTTAAGTCCTCTCAAGATCAGGAGCTAATGACCACTACCAATTCTGTGATGTGGGGAGAACTCAGTGACATGGTGGCTACGACCCAAATCCTAATCAGAGAGCCCATGCTGGACGTAAAGACTCCAACCTCAGAGAACTATGTTCTGCTCCTAGTTCTATCCACTGTGGGCATTCTTAGTTACGGGGAGTTGTGACTAGCTTGGGTGAGTTTGTCCATGGAATTTATCAAAAGGTACGTGACCCTCATAGAGCCTCTGGCAGAGCTAAAGAACCCTGAAGCATGGAGGATGGTTAGTCAGAAATAACATCCCAATCATACCACAGAGCTGGTCCAGAGAAGATTTAGGGAAGTTGGACTCATTTTAATTACCTTTCCCTTTTCCCTTTGAACTGTAGACAAGCTCAGAAGAATGGAAGCCCAATACATCACAGAAATGGGGTGACTAATACCAATAGCAATAGAGGGGTATCCCTTGGTAGAGTGCCTTCAGATATGACAGAGTTAAGACAGACAACATTTTCTTTCATCCTTCTAAGTAGACACTATTTCTGTCACTAGTCCACTGAAGTTTCTAGAATCTTTCACATGAGGCAGGAGTTTCTATTCCCTGCCTTTCCTGCCACATGGCCTTCCAGGGTCCTGCTCTGTTCCTTCTTTCCTTTTCCTCCTTTATTTTACTATCCCATATTAATTTTTGACATACTAGGAATTGCTACATTATAGCATATTTTATGTACCACACTTAATGTATAATGAGACTGCTCTTTCTGCTTAAAATATGCTCTGTAATGTAAATGTATGCACAGGCATTATTTGCTTTAATCAAAGCACTGAGTTTTCATGTTCACAGGATGGGTAAAACTGAATTAGATTGCACTTACATCTCAGTGGAGAACGAGATAGACAAATTTTTTTTTAAATACAATTTTATAAATCTCAGTGTATCATATAATGGAAGCTATACCTCTATTATCCATTGATTAAAAGAGCTATTAATTGAAGCGTGCTTTTAAATGAATTTTCATTTGATGTATCGCACTGTTGTCTCTTTATATTTAGAAAATAGTGGAATACATATGTATTGAATACGTTTTACATGGAGCCTGTGTGAGAACCCCTTGCAGGGACTGCATGACCCTTTTACGAGGCCACACCGGAGCAACAGGCATGACATCTCCTAGATTTTCTGCAGGCTGGCGGCTGCTGCCAAGCCTCCTTGAGCCACGCTGGCGGTGAATTGATGGTGCCTTGGGAGATTGGTACCCCCCGACCCCAAGACATGCTGGGCATGCTTCCTGGATCTCTCATTGATTTTTCAGGTGGAGGTTCATACACATGTTTTGTTCAGGTACACAAAATGTGCAGTGCATGTGCACGCTGTTCTAAAACAGAACATAAAAGCCATTCCTAGAACTAGGAACAGATGCTTCGGGCTAGATTAAAAACCACCAAAAATAAGGATCTGGGGTGGAAACATACCAATAATAATAGCAGAAAAGACTGGTACAACAATGGAAGCTCATTTCCCTCTCTTGGCGTTAAGCAGAATGAAACCTACTGACGTGAGAGGAGTCCCTTTCTTCCTTCATCAGAGACCCTACTTAGCAAGGAAAGAATGGACAGCTTTTTCAGCTGTTCTTTCCTTTTGTCTCTGGGACATAGAATATGAACCACTGCCTGAATCAATAAAGTAATGGCATGATTGGGTCAGATGAAAAAGGCAGAAGTCTTTTTAAAAGCACAGGATTTTAACTTGAAAGTTTGAAACCAAGTTAGTCCCAGGCACCTATGTCTCCTGGTGACTGCCCTGGGATTCAGTTCCTTTCCCCTCCTTATCAGCGGTGCCCTCCTGAGGACAGAACACAATGCCCTATAGTAACTTCAGGTGCTGGTCTTTACCAGTTGATGTTGGTGCAAAGCGGGAACCAATATGAGACCGAGTTTAGAGCATAAAGATGGCAACTTTAATAGGCTCTATGTGTGGATTGGGAAAGAGGCCCCCCAAATTATATAGTTGATCTGCTCCTATATTAGTTATCTGTGGCTGCATAAAAAAGTTAACCCTAACAGTTTCTTCAAACAACAAATATTTATTATCTAACCGTTTCTGTGGGTTAGGAATCTGGGCGTGGCTTAGCCGGGCGGCCTGGCTCAGGTGTTCTCATGAAGCTGCAGTGAAGCTGTCAGCTGGGCCTGCGGTCACCCGAGGCTTGGCTCAGCGGGAGGATCCACTTCCAAGCTCATTCGTGTAAGTCGTTGGCAGGAGGCCTCAGTTCCTCGCCACGGGGCCTCTGTACAGCTGCTCATGACATGGCTTCCCCCAGAGCGAGTGATCTAGGAGGGAGAACGCTCAAGAGAAAAGCCACAGACTTTTGTAACCTAATTTGGGTAGTAACAGACCATCACTTCTACCACATTCTATCGGTCACACAAGGGTGTGGATAGCAGGGGGCAGGGATTATTGTAGGTCATCTTAGAGGCTGGCCACTGTGGGTCCCATTGACCAGCTTTTGTAGGAACCGTGGAACGGGTTAGCAGTATTCACTGTAAATCTGCTGCTATATCTAATGACAGCCTGTGGATCAAGTGAGTAACAAAGATTGTCATATTTTGAAAAGAAATTTTATCTTTTTGCTTAAAAAGGTAAGCTTGAATATTATTATAATTAAATAAAATTTAATTTCAAAGCCAGTAAATAGTAGATACAGAATACAATGCAGACATTTAAGTTTTCATCACACTTATAACTGTAGTTAGTAGCAAATCTATACACCACTATATAACATGCTTAGTGAACACTCTACACTATTTGGAATCTTTTTCTCTTGAATTTAACAGTATACTGTGGGTATATTTCAATGTCGATATATAAATTCATTTTTTCACTTAGCTGCATAATCTTTTATTGACTGACGGTCGCAAATAGAATAACTGCCTGGAATTTTCTAACCAGTTCCTAAGAATCATGTTTGTACATATATCTGCTGTGTGAGAATTGTTCAGGGTAAATTTTTAAGTGAGTTATTGAGTGAAGAGTATGTGCATTAAAAATTTACTAGATGCTGCTGAATTGTCTGCTAAAAATGTTGTACTTACACTCTTCCCAGTGGTGACAAAAGTGTTCCAAACACCCGGCTTCTAACGATACACCTAACTGCAATTTTGAGGAAGGCATGTGGCATTGTACTTGGCAGAGAAAGCTAAGACAAAAAGGAGAGAAAAGGCCCATGGTGAGATCAGGGTAACCATTAGAAAGAGTGAAAAGGATCCTGTGAGCAGTTGATTCTAGGCAGCTGCACCCCATCCAAGCCCCAGATCTCTGCACGTAGCTCCAGAGCCCAAGTGTGGCTTCTGTACCTTGAGTATGAACGTTGGGTTGTTTACCTAGCTCACCTCTTAACAAAATAACTGATGTGTCCAGGTGTGTGTGCTTCAGTGAAGGCAGCAAAAGCCTAGACGTGAAGATGAGTGGATTGCAGCAAGCAACTTTGCCAGTTCTTTCCTAGGCTGCACAGTTCCTTCCGGAAAGTTTCACGATTGCTCTGCCTGACACCTCAGACTCAAGATCCTTTAAACAGAACACATGTTGTCTGAAAAAAGTAGTGCATTGAGATCAGCCACTAATGTGTAAACAAGGTTAATATTTCACGTTATTTGAAGAGACCATTCATCCATTCATGGGTTCATTCAATTTATAACTATTGAGTACCCACTGTGGGCTAGAAGCTGTCATCGGCCCTGGGTCCATGACTGTGATTCCAAACAGGCACCAACATGGAGCTGTCAGTCTAGTGGGGGAGATGGACAATAATCAAATAATCACAACTCTATATTTACAAACTGTAATTATGTCTACAAATGAGCAGTATTCTAGGGAACCAGGAAAGTGAAGATCTAAAGGATGAGATTGAGCCCAGTAGGAGAAGTGCTGGGAGACTCAGGCCAGGCAGAAAATAAAGTAACAAATAGCATTTTTGCAAAAGCTTGAGGTGGGAGGGAGTTGGGCTGTTAGAAACACTGAAAAAACTTGCCACTCTTGGCCAGAGTGGCAAGAGATGAGGCTGGAGAAGGGGCTGGAAGTCAGATTATGCAGAGCCTACATATTTTGTTGGAAGAAGCAGTTTGAAAAAAAAATAAAAGGAATTCAAAAAATGGAAATGTTCAAAAGGGCAGGTATGAAGGGGTGGGGGCAAAGTGATAGGCACTGGGCTGGAAGGATGAGATGTCAGCTGGGTAAGAAGGCCCCGTGGACTCCATCAGCCGTGCACCTCCGCCCTCTCATTGTCCACCTGGGCTCCACGGGCAGAGTGGTCTTGGGCTGCGACCTGTTGTTGTGCTAGCACACACTCCGGGGGCTGGGCAGCCATGCCAAGGCCCACCTGTCTACCCTCATGGACTTAAAAGTCTGTGTCCCACTTTGCCTCTCAGCTGCCTGGGAGTATTCCAACAAAAGTTCATGCCCAATTCTATTAATTGAATTACAGAGGAAAGGCCCTCGTGCATTCAGCAAACCTTAATCCATCTCCACATTACCTTAAAACGTTGAATGTTTTAAAAGCCCACTGTGGCATGCCTCTAAAGCAGCACTTAATTGACATAATATGGGTCACCTGTCTACATGGAATTAGCTGGTAGAGCTTCCAGAACAACCTACTTTCCCTCCCTTTTGCCTTCAGTTTTTGAACTTCTGAAACGCGTCAGTGCTGCCTGCTCAAGTCAGTTCTGAGCCATTATTTAACAAAGAGGCACACAGTTGAGAGCTGTGCTTCTGGCTTCAGAGTTTCTCTAGCAGGGCCCCTGGAGCAGTGAGCGGGGAGTGTGGTCAGGGCCTTGGGAACTGGGTCAGGGACCTGTCGGTGATGGGCACCAAGACGGTCCGCGTCAGCTTTTGCAACCATGTCACAGAAAAAGTGTCACGTGGCCTGGTAGCAGGCTTTAATGCTGTCATGCTTTTAAGGTCAGTCTTTATGAAATGTGTGTGTGTGTGTGTGTGTGTGTGTGTGTGTGTGTATTCAGGATGGGGAGATGCACGAGTAAATCTGTTATGGGGCAGTGAAGGGAATGTCCACCCGGCTCTGTGAAAATGAAATAGTCCCTGGACATGACTTTGGTGTTCCTGTCTCCCTACTTGGGAAGCCTCAGAGCTGAATAGCCATGCGTGTGGTCTGAGCTCAAAACCTGGTATGGCCACTTACTATCTGGGAAATCTTGGAGATTTAATGAACTTACTTGAGCTTTATTTTCTCCCTGTAAAATGGAATTAATGATAGCCTTCTTTCACGGGGTTTTTGTCAGGATTAAAAGAGTGGAGGCAGGAAAAGGTCTTTGTAGAACATAATTATTTAGTAGATTTAAAGAACTTCTAACAGGCACTGTTCTAAGTACCTTAAACGTATTAGTTTATTTAATCTTCACAAGATCCCAGGAGGTATACTGATTATTCTTATCATCCCCACTTTGCAGATGGGGACAGGGAGGCACAGAAGTTAAGTAACTTGCCCAACATCAACTACCTAGTAGATGCCAGAACTCAGACTCAAACTTGGACAGCTGGGCTCAGAATCCAAGCTCTTAACCACTTTGCTACAGTGCCTCTCAGCCATGTATGATAAAGGTTAGCTTCCATTTTTACTGGGAGAGGGGGAAGGAAGGATGGAGGAAATATGTACGGTAGGAATGGCCATACATATATAAGGGAAGCACTAAGATTCCCTTATATCCTGGGCAGGCCTGGGACTCTCTCTGCCCTCTACTCTTCATCCCTCCTCCTCATACTACCTCTTCCCCGCACCCAAACCCCTTAATTTCAATGGCTCAGACTAAATACCGAGTGTGTCCTGAGAATGTTACACCCTCACTGAAACCTCCAGATCCCAGTTAGATGGGGAGAGAGCGCCACTTCCTGCTGTTGCTGTAGCTGCCCTGGTTAGAGAAGGCTGCCAGGGTCTTTGCAGGGGTCCCTACCACCATCGCCAGGGCAGAAGCCCTCTTGTGGGTTGAGTCCTGTCCACTTTCATTTCCACTGGCTTCTTCACATACACCAGAAGAGGTACCCGGGGTGAAATTCTCATAACAGAATTACATGATTGACCAGATCTGACATTCTAGAGGAGAGTTATTCCCTGCAGGGTTACCAGCCTAGATTCTTTCTTCTAATATGTCAGTGATTCTAATATGAGGCCAAAGTCACCACACAGGGGAACAACATCATGTGGGCAGTCCTTTACAAAAAAGCCTTCCTTACACCAGAAATTATGCTGCAGCCCATGTCTCTAATACCTGGCTTGGATTTGTTTTAGTTCCTTGAGATGGGAGATTGCCTAAGAAAAGCTGAAATAAATATTGAGGTAAAACTGCTGAGGTTCACTAACTCTCTGGGAATTATTTTAAGCTGTAATGCTACTATTTTGCTTTTCAAGGGATGCTATTGTAACCAAGCAAAACAGGGCCTGTCCATGTATTGCCTTGATACAGGACCCAATAATTAGTGTTGAAGGAGGCAAGCTTTTATTTACAGGAGTCCTACTTTAGGGGGCTGAGAGCACTCCTGCTCAGAGCCCTGTTCCCCAACAAGACCCAGCACTTCTCTTGCTCCCCACCAGGCTATAAGCCAAAAGCATGCCCCAGAGTGCCCCATATCCTCATCTGCTCTTAAGCCAGTTGCACAAACAGTTCTCCATCCCCTGTGAAAGCCACACTTGTGCGTTTCAGAATGTCCTCTCGCAGCAGCTCTCCCCTTCAGCCTTCATCTGAGGCATGTTGTCCTCAGCCTCTATGAAGAAGTCCGGGAAACATGGGCCATGTTACACCAGATCATGGTGGAGTCCAGGGAGGCACATGTTCCAAGAGAGTGGCTTCTCTGTATGCCCTTCAGAGAAGTAGAAGTCTACATCTGTGGTCACAGTTCAGTCCCAAAGCATCTCCTGTGAATCTGTGTTCGGTTAGACAGCTTTCCGCACAGCTCCGTCAGCTTTGCTGATCCCCACACAGCTCCGTCAGCTCTCTCCTCAGCTCGCATGGCTGCCTTCCTCACTTCCCCAGGCCACATGGCAGAATCCTGGCTCTCAGCCAGCATGGCTTCTACCTTATGCACCAGCCCTCATGGCAGACCACTTCACTACAGACTGAGTAGCTGCTTGCTGCTTCCTCTCTCAGACCTCATGGCCAAATACCCTACAGTCCACATGGCTGCTTCCCTACTCTTTCAGCCCTCATGGTGGAATTCCTCCCTGCTTCATGGCTCCTTCCTCATGGCTGCCTCCCCTCTCTCAGCCCACTCTTATTTTTAAATGCTGACCCAGAACTAACTGCGTGTCCTCATATCCAGCCCCTCCTACAATGTGCTGCTTTTGCCAGTTCCTCCATATCTTTTACCTTCTTTTGGCTGCCATCTTGAGTTAGGGCAAGAGTTCTTAGTGACGCAGGGGCATCTGTCCCCTACCTCTCCTGCAGGCCCTGTATAAGCTCTTCCGGCTATGTGACAAGTCCCTGAATGCTCCCAAAGTCACGTATGCCTTTCCTCAGGGTGGTAGCACAGCTTTCAACTTGTCACTGTTATGCAAAGTATCTTAAGTCTACCATCTGCTCCATCTTCCCTCAGTCAAGGTTTGTGGGGGGTTTCCTCCTATATTCTGGGGACCCCTGCTTTGCACATTGTTCCACTATTGCTGAAATGTTCAGGATGGAGTCTAATGATGTCTGCTACCTAGTTTCAAATGGTGGGGAGAGGCAGGAGGACAGAGAAAGCAGAAGTGATGATTGTTAAATCTAATTGGATGGTATATCAGTGTTTATTGTTTCATTATTTGAACTTTGCTGTACGTTTACAATTTTTAAATAATAAGTTGCAGGAAATAAAAGCATTAAAAATAAGGTTAAGAGGAAGAATTTTAGAAATAGTTGCTATGGATGGACTCTGTATGTGGCGGGTAGTACAGGATTAGTGGTCTTTTTCTCCACGGCGTCAGCCACAGGAGCAGGAGGAGCAGCAGAGACCTGGCAGGGTTGTTGGGAAGGGCCACATATGGGAATATGGGGAAGGGGTGCTCCCCATAAAGGAGTAAGCATCACTGCTACAGCCCTTGAAGTTGCTGTGGGAGTAAAAGTTACCACCTATAAATTATACTTGCAAGTCTAACATTAGGGTTCAAGTACTCCCTGTGTGCCCTTGAAACTGATCCAACAATAACAACAAAAATGTTGCACATGCATATGAATTATTTTTTCATGTGTTTCATTTTGTATGTATATAAAAAATAATAGAAAGAACATTCTTAAAATTTTCTCTAAATCATAGAGTATAAATGATTTTTATATTATTCATATTACCTCTCTGAGTTTACCAGATTCTTCTCAAGTGACAGATTTTATAATCAGGGAAAAGGCAGTATTTTATGAAATAAATGTTATATACATAGTATCTCTTCATAACTTGTTTTCTATATTTACCACATTAACAACTGCATCCAGTGGAATTTGCTCCTTTTATCCAGGAATTAACATTAGACATTTCCAGGGAGTATGTCCTATGTCTTAACAGGAGTTAATGAATAAACCTTTGGTGGCTTTATTTATACTTTTGATATTAAGAATTTTGACCACCTTAATAATTTGCCTAATTTTGAAGAGGTCTTCACATGTACTGATTTTAAAAGTGCTTTGGACAATAGTTCCATGATGTCAATCTTTCTTTCTGTAAAACTCGAATAGAATTATCCCAGTCCGGTGACTTACTGAGGTGTGGTCAGTCTGTTCGAGGGTGTGATGTGCGTTTACCATGGCTTGATTTATTTGCTCAGTCATTTCTCTTTCCCAAGATTATTTTCAGATGGGAATCTCTCCAATGGCTTCCTGGGTAAAGACCCATGCCACGAATTCATTCAGTTTCTTGACAAATGTGTTTTCATCCCTAGGCCCATATTATGTCCACAAGCAACCAAATGATTTATTTTAATTTGCATGAAGGAGTTTTATAAGGGACACACAAAACTCCTTCTAATTTTAAATTTTTATACAATTTGCTATATTTACTAGGCCTATTTGGGTAGGACTTGCCATATGTGCTTAATACTGAGAGTCACTGTATCGAGTATAAAACTTAAGGTTTCTTTTTGTTTGCTTGCTTGCTTTTTATATGCTTTGGCAGAAGGTACTTAAGTTGCAATGATCTTCTGTTTCTTGAGAATGTAGTGGTTCCATTTTGGCTCCTGTGTAGGGCGGTCACCACTTTTACCCCATTAGCACAGGGATCCTCAGGCAGCATAAACACCTCAGAACAAGGCCCAGTGGAAGAAGACTGCCATCTTGGGTGGGTTTGTTAGGCCTACGGAAGTGCTGATGAAGAAAGGCTGACCACAGTAGTCCTAGCTCCTGCTTCAACCCTTTCTTCCTGAATCTTCCTGAAGGACCTTTTCTACTAAGGGTGCCCCGAGTGGAGGTGGGATTAGAATAAATGCAAACTGTTTTGGCAAGAGGTTTGGTAAGTCATCTTGGGTGTAGTGTTTTCTGATAGTATTGAAACATCAGCAGTTTTTATCTCTTTAAGTCTTTAAATAGACCACATGAGTAATGTGCTTCAGGTGCTTATCACTAATTAATTAATTCATTTGTAAGTGAAGTACCTAATTACAGCAGTCTAAGGAAGCCCCTTTGCGGCCCTGATCTGGTGGGTCCAGGAGAGAGATCTTGGCTGATAAAACTTGTTGGGCGTATTTCCACAGGTCTAGTTCGCTTGATCAGATTTTATTTGCAGAGGTTTTCTTTAAGGGTAATATATTATATTGACCAGAGGCACTCACATATTCATAGCTTTAGAAGAAACCTGAAGATTACATGATTGGGAACCCTCCTGATAAAACGGGGGAATGGACGACAGATCCCACAACATGTCATTCCTCACTGCCTTGCACGCTGCCTTCAGGAAGGGCCAAAGAGCCTGTCACTTCACGAATTCTCCCTTGGGTCACGAATTCTCCCTTGGGTTTAACTTCAGGGGTGCTTTTTCCACTTATGAGTTTACTTTGCCTTTACCCTGTCAGAAAATGAGGTAGCCCAAAGTACTCACCATTTTGCCTCAGCTGTTAAGAAATTTGGCCACGTTTAGAATTCAAATGTATTAATCAGTTCAATTATCTGTTCGCTATTCTCTCTTTCATCTCTTTTCAGAATAAGGGCATCATCTTCAAAGGAAAAGAGCCTTACAAAGGCAGTTACCTAGCTTGTGGATAAAAATGACAAGTTTTGGTTGAGAAATGTATACCTTCTGATATTGAACCTCTGCTCTGCTGTGAGGGAAAAGATGCATTTGAGTGTAAGAATGATGACTGACTCACAATATAATGTGTTTGTTCTTGTAAACTGTTACAGCCTCAAATAAAATGAACAGGACAAAGAGCATAAATGAATTCACCAAAGACACCTAAGCTGCTGTAGAATGTGGGAGGGATTTAGAGAAGCAGCAGGTGAACAAATTTAACTTGTAATAAGTGGAAAATTAGGGGGGAAATGGTAAATATGATACGTTAGAAGCCACCAGCCGTCTTCTATAGACTTGTCAGGATGAAGTCTGGCTCTCGTACCACCAACCTCCCTCCCCCAATCAGAGTTAACATGTATTTTTATTTAAAAATCAACCTTCTTCTATAAATGTTAAGCCCTTAAAAGAATTTGTCCACAACAGAAAACTGATATTCTTCTAAAATGTTTTGTGAGAAAATATTGTTTGAGAAAAATGTCATTGCTCTAAATTAAATCTTTGAAAGGAGTGTGCACTAAGCGGGAAATGATCACTGTGGCCTGTATATATGAAGTGAGGGTATCTGTTTAGAACTTTGAAAACAGATGTTGAAGTCTTTCCTCAGGCAGAACATACCACGGAGACCACCTGTAGGCTTTTTCATTCTTCATAGGTGACAATAATATTTATGGTAAGATAAACCTATAAGTAGTCCTTTTCAGAGAGAGAGACAGTAGGAATATAAAGGATACGGTGGAGCTATAAAATAGTATAGAAAGTCAACCTCAGAGATAATTTTCTGAGAACAGGACCTCTTCCTATTTATTTCTTTGTCCTTTATTACACAACATACTACATAGAATAGGCACCAAATGAACAAAGAACAATTGATTCAATTAATGAAATCATGCATCATTCTATCACACAATCGGGGTGTTTCCATATGAAGTTTCCTAGTGTTGACTGGTAGCTGATAGTGTCTAACGAAGGGCTGATTTTAGATGGAAAACCATATTTTAGGTCTATTATTATTTTAGTCAGAAGAAAACACAAATTGGGTGCTGGAACATATCCCTTATTTGCCCCCTGGAGATAAATGGTGTAGTTGAGAATTGCGCATCGTCGGCAGGACGCGGTAAGAAAATTTGCACTTTGGCATCCGACAAGGACCTGTTTTGTGCTATTATTTCATATTTCAGTCTCTAGGATGTCAATGTTATAACATTTTAAAGTGCTAAAATTTCACCACCAAAATAATTCTGAAAAAAAAAAAGGAAATTAATCAAATTAAACACACTCTCCTGGGAGATCAGGATTTGTAGCTGGTGCATCTTCATCTGGGGCCAATGAGAAGGGAGGAAGCCTGGAGCAGAAGTGGGCATACAGGGAGCCCTAGCTGTCTGCACTATGGTGGGGGCAGTGTGGCTGCCTTGGACCACACCCAGGTTAGTATAGGTATCCCAGGGGGCAGTGCAGTGGACAGGGAATGTCACATAGTGAATAGTGTTAGGGTCCCAAGGCCTTTTGTCAGCGTTGAAGCTGCCTCTACCTAGTAGCATTTAAGATTCAGGGAAGAAGGCCTGGCCATTGAGGGTTGAGGCCTGGCAGAAGGTCCAGACCAATGGGCAGAATGCAGGTAACATGGCCTAGGTGCCCATGTATTCCCAGGTTTTTGGCTATATGGCTTAAGAAGCAAAATCTATTCCCTAACTCACCCGCTGCTGGAGTTCTGATTTTAAATACACTGCCAGGCTTGTTCAGGCCTGGCTCAGCTACCCATTAGAGAAAGCCTGCTAAAAAGTAAGGCTGTTGCTAGAGAGGAAGAGGTGGTGGCTAGGAAAGACATGGTCTAACAAATTTTCCTTAAACCTCTGATGGCCCTCAGCATTGTGAATGCATCTCCCGCTGGTCCCTCACCCTGTCAAAATGATAACTCATTTCCAAAATTTCTTCCATCAAAAGTGGAGACAGATCCCAGATACTCTGGAATCAAAGTACCCAGTCACCACACTGGTCAGGGAAACCCAGCCACTGCTGGGAAGATGGATGAAGAAGGAGCGATTTCTCCATAGAGGCACCAGCTAAGTTACAGGAGGAATGCATCAGAAAACTGCATCCCATTTGTCAGGTGGCCCTGACAGGACTGGTTTCCTTCCTCCTGCGGTCTCCTCTGCAGTCTCCCTGCGTGCGAGATGCAACATCCTCCAGGGCACTGGAGCCAGAACCTTAGCCGGGTACCGAGGGTATTAGAACCATGTTTTTTTTTCTTACTGGATGAACATCTAGCAAATGGTATATGTTCAAGTCGGAATTTCCTCTGATTAAAGGCATTTAGAATTAATCAAGAAGCTTTTTTGTTCCCTGAAAATCAGGCTTTTGAAAATGACATACCATTGAGCTATTTAGCTATGACTATTTTAATCATAAAAGCAAATCTGAATTTTTTATCATTTCCTTATCAATCACCAGACACTATATTATTTTAAACACTACCAAGCAAGCACCACCTCCCTCTCCAAAAAAGAGAAGAAGACTGAAGAGGGTAATAAGCTGGAGTGACAGGGGAAAACAGTGGGATTCAGTGGGATAGAAGCGGTCCCCAAGGCATTCTGTACAGTGTCCAAGACACCTGCCGAGGTGGGGACCTAAAGAGATTTGGCGGTGGCGCCAAGAAGTAGCCGTGCACTGCGGTGAGGAGCCGCGCTACCTCTGCTTCCTAGTTGTCCTATGTAAACACGAGTACCAACAGAGAGCATTTTAAAAATATAAAGTTGACTTTGATCTCCTTCATTTCAAAGGAAAATGCAGATTTTGCAGTTATATTTTGATAAGGTGAGGCTAAGTGTTGAATCCAAATTTCAAAAAATATCTCTCCATCCCAACTTACACAAAGGCGTTTTCTACCATAAAAATGTAGCTGTTCACCCTGACCGGGGTGGCTCAGTGGATTGGGCCATTTCTGCAAACCAAAAGGTCTCAGACTGGATTCCTCATCAGTGCACGTGGGCCAGGTCTCCATTTCGGGAGGTGGGAGAGGCAACCCATCGGTGTTTCTCTCACACATTGATGTTTCTCTCCCTTTCTTTCTCCCTCCCTTCTCCTCTCCCTAAACATAAATAAATACATAAAATCTGTTTTAAAACATAGTTGTTCATCTCTGGCATGGTCCCCATGAGAGAGTACTTACCTTGTGTTTTGCAGGCTCTCTTTTCAGTCCTTTATGCTTCTCAAAACAAGTAAATGAATACACCAACATATATAATCCAAGTAAGATAGATTTTATGTGGATACAGCTACAAATAGAAACTGAAGCGGATGGGTCACTTAGGCACAAAGTTAACACCACCAACTTGAATCTGTTTTCTTCACTGTGAAAGAGTCCAAAGAAAAGCCTTATTGTTTTTGGAGAGATTCTTATACATAATCGTCAAGGAAATAGAATTTAGAAAACTTTACAATTCAGCTAGTGTGAAAACTTTGTGAATTTAAATTCCATTAATTCTCGGTTCATTTTGTTTCAGGCAGCGGCTGCACTGACATTAATTTTGCTCAACAGAGTTTTTCTCTGTGGGTAATAATGCGAGTAATTATAATACACTGATGTATAAACAAGATTATAAGAGTGATGTTTGAAATCTTAAAAGAATAATTTGTTTTTGAACATCCTGAAGGTCTTTTGAAATAGCTCTTTACATATAAATGTGCGTGCCAAGTATGAACAGGCCAAATACAAATTACATTTTTCTGCTCTTTCAAGCAGGTCCCCAAAGAAGTGTCTTATGGCAAGCTCTGCTCACCTACTTTGAGTTACCCCGACACCTTAAAAGTAGCACATTTCCTCCTAGTATATTCAATAATTTAGATGTTTTCGATTAGTCCTCTGCTCAGTTTGATGGCTGAGGTTTAACATCATGACCAGCCCCACCCTGGGGGCTTCTGACCCTGAGTGAAAGGTGAGTTTGTAAGCCAACTCGACTCTTCTGATTGAGACTTTGTCTGTTTGCACATGTTCTGCTCTAGTGATGGATGTGGTCCAGGTAATGAGCACTGAAGAGCAGATGTTTATTAGGCCTAAGACATTCTTCAACACTGTTTGCTGAGTGTTGGGTGTATGTTTATTTACCAAATATTAATTGAGCACCTACGATACACCAGGTTCTAGGTCAATAGAACAGGTTTTGTGCCTGTCCTCATGGACCTTGCAGCCTCTATCTGTAACACACACACGACTACGCGCGCAAGTACAGGTTGTGACCCAGGAGTACTCTGAAGGACAGGGCAAGGTGCCAAGAGATGCAATAACGAGGACTTACTGTGGGTAGAACTTGTAAGTGGTGAGTTCCAGGAGAGCTTCAGGGATATTGGAGCTCTTAGAATAGTGTCCCTTGAATGGTTCTTAGGCCCTCCTTCCCTTTCATCCTTTGTAACTGTCCAGAATGCCCCAAGGAATTTTGCCTTTGTTACTGCCAATATTTATCTTTCTTAACCACAACATCACAGATTTACACAGGCCTGACAAATTTGCAGTTGTTGGGCCCTAACAATGGGGGAGGAGACGTTGCCTAGTGGAAAGGGTACGGGGCTCCTCAGGAAAACCTGAGTTCTTCCAAGGGAAGGGACGAGGGAAGAGGGCAGTAGTACTTACACATTTCATTAGGGTTAGAGTGATCTTGATTCTGCTCTGGACTTTCTAATAACTAGCTGTAATGTCTCAGGAAAAGTTACCTAACTTCCATTGACTCTCATTCTTTTTCCTATAAAATGAAAGAATTAAGATGATGTCATTTCTGAGGTCCATTTAGATCCAAAGTCCTGAAAGGCTGTATGATATAGTGACAAAGAGTACAGACTCTGGAACAGACTGTGAGGGTTTAAATCCCTGCTTTGTCACTGATTGACTTTGTGACCTTGGGTAAGCTCCTTAACCTCTCTGTGCATTCACTTCCAAAAATGTAAAATGGGGGATAACATTAGTACCCACCACATAATGTTGTGAGAATTCAATGTATTAATTTAAGTAGAGTACTTAAAACAGTGCCTGCCTCATGGTAAGTACTTAAGAAGTGTTACTATTATTAATGTCCTCTGAAAGGAAGTCTCCTTCTTGAAGGGTGGGATTCTAATAGATGCAGAATGCTCAAGACGTTGGAGCAAACATATAAACACACCAGTGTGGGGAACTGAGATTTACAATTTCACAATTCCTACCAAACCTCCCTTTGTTTTATAGGGATAACGTTTTATTGCTGGTAGAGGGGCCATAACTGCAGAATGCTGTATTGGATACCCATAGGGACTCCCTTCTTCCTTAGGACGCTGCCAGCTAATTAAGTCCTTGGATAAGTGGTGTGTACAGGATATTAAACCAGTGCTTGCTTCATAATGCCGTCATGCCTGTGGCCAGGGCAACAAAGCAGGAGAGATAAATGCCATTACCGGAGGCGCTGAGAAGTGGGTTCTCTTAGGGCAGTGAGGTTTTGTTCTTTTTAAGCAACATAATGAGACCTTGTAAATTAAACTGGGAAGGACATTTCAAATCATGAAAAGTTCTTTAAAATTTATAAGAATTAATTTTAGCTGACTCCTGCCTACAGTAGGGATTCTGTTTTAGTAAAGCTAATACAGAATTGCAATAAGCAACATCATACTCTCTTCATTTCTTAATGAATCCAAATCTCTAAAACCCTATCATTTTTTTTTTCTTTGTACTTTTTTGTTTTGAATTTTCCTCAGGGGTAGCACCTGGATTCAGTGAGATTATGATACATTTTTATTAAATGTTTAATTAATGAACGAAAGATTGAGACTGTCTTTTTCTGTGTGTGCCTCTGTGTGTGCATACACACATGAGTTTGACCATGTTACAGCCCAATAAATGAAATGATAAAACTGTAGCCTTTTCCCATATTCCTATTCAGATTCTGGGGTGTCTGAAATAGATTAGGAGATTTTGCTGGTTTAGGAAACGAGAAACAAACTAGGTAGTATGATGGGAAGAAAACTGTTTGTGAATCTTGTCAAATATACAATGTAGCTTTTTAGATAAAAAGAAAAGGAGAAGAAAAAGACAAGACATTAAGTCTATTCAGAGAGCACCTAGTTCCCTGAAATTTTGTGGAGGTCAGAGCACTAATTTCTCCTAAATATTCTTTGCATGCATGGATCCCTTTCTGGGGGAAAAAACCCCAGGTGGTTGTCCAGCCAACTGCTCTTAACCCCAACAACACCTTGACCCCTTCCCCTGTCAGCCTCCAAACTTGGGAGTTTTAACCTCAGAACGGTCTGCGACACTTCCCACTGCCCCTCCTTTGTCCCGAGCTGTGTGGTGTCCCGCATCGAGCCTCTTCCCCATCTTCAGTCTCTCCTCCCTCTCCGAAGACTGTTCAGAGGGAGCTCAGTTTTTCCTAAAGAGTAAGAAACAAAAAAGTCTTTATGTGGGAGTCTGTTTAAGAAATAACCGACTGCTGTTTACAAAGGCCCCTTTCATTCTGTTTGCTGGTATGTGCTTCCTGAGCAGCCGCGGGTGGGAGGCTCAAGGCAGGCCAAAGACTGCAACTGCTCATTTCTGAGGCTGGCGGGGGTGGAGAGGGGCCGCGCGCGGCAGTGGAGACGCTTCCCACCCGTTACTCCGCTCGGCCTCGAACAGGCCCGCACACGTTTCGTGCGCAGAGCAGTTCTCTCTGCCAAATAACTTCTTCGTGGCTTTCTGTGTATAGGAGGTTTTATTTTTCACACAATACCCGTATTTAAATGTAACTACAGAGCAGAGAAAATAATAGGCACTGCAAAGGAAATGGTTCGAACCTAAGGTTTTTTCTGTCGCAGCCACAGCGGGCCAGCGCGTCGCATTTCCTGCGGCGGCCTTCGCGAGGGCGCCCAGAGCGCAGGCCGGCTGTGCCCAGCGAGTTCCCACTTGGTCTTGGGTCTTAATTACATGAAGGTCATCAGGCTTCCAGCGAATTTGAATCTAAATTGTGGAGGTAAAGAGAGTTTGATTTAGTGATTTACAACCTTTTCTGAAGCTATGAAATCAAATGGTTAAGTTCATGTTTTTTCCCCATACATGCACAAAAAAATATATATGAACACATTTACATTTTTCTATTCTGTATTGGTACATATGTATGTCTATGATTTATATTATATATATGACATATTTTACATATATGAATGATTTAGATTTAAATGAAAGGACATTTGTTTGTGGGACTCTTAACTGACTTCATAGAACCTTCTAAAACTGGGGTAATGCTTACCCCATACCAGGATTAATATGATGAAAGTTTCACTCTATGTTATTTTAAAGATTTATATTAAAGTAAACATGGAATAGAATGCGAGATACATACGAATTTAAGGTAAAAATGGAACATAACCCTTGCTTGTGATAGGAGTGGACTGCAGATTCCCTAGGGACATAGGTTTACTTTCCTCTTCGCCTCAGCAGACCCCTGAGGTGCCTCACTTTAGGGCTGACCGTGCAGGTCAGCAGCCATGGGCAGCAAAAGTCAGAAAGATTCTCTGCTGAAATATTCCTAAATTCCCCACCCCCACCTTTATTCTATAACTATGAATTCATTAGTCTTTCCAAGGCTTCTCTTTGTTAAAGCATATATCTCTTGATAGGTTTAAACAGTTGGTCATCCACATCTTAGTATGAATTCCTTCAAACAACTAGCTTTCTGTCCCAATTGGCTTCACAGACTAAATCAGAAGCTGGCGGTTCCTATTGTAAGGCCACTTATGTTTTGTGGACCAGAAGAACTAGCCAGTTCGTGCATCTGAGGCTCAGTTTCCTTATCTGAAATTAGGAATGATAATACCTGCTTTGCCATCATAGTACAGCTATAAAGTCAAAATGACATACAATGTTCATGGAAGACCTCTATTGAAGTATGAAGTATTACCTAAATATCAGTTATCATTACTAATAATTTTAGTTGAGACTAGTTAATAGATAAGGAAGGAAGGCATAGGAAGAGGTAATTTTGAAATATAAGACATTTAGGAAGATCAGACCTACAGCATTACCTGAATGACGGACTTTGGTATCTGAATGTATTACAAATCAGAGGAGAGAAGGAAAAGAAAGAGGTGGGTAAATGCTAGAACAAAGTCCTGCTCTGCAATTCAGCAGAGGGACCTCGAGGTAGACCTTTGATTGCCCAAGTTGCTATAAAGGAAAAATCCATAGATGAGATTCATCTTAAATTGTCAGGCAACCCTCAGGACACAGACTAGGGAGTTCTGAGTAAAATATTTCTCAAAGCAAAGATCTACCAAAAGTGTGAATAATTGAAGACAAACACTGAATCCGTTTACCTTTCAAAATATGTAGTGGTCTTGTCTGCTTCTCATGACACTGCCTGTCATCTCTGGTGGTCCTCATCCCAGGGATGGCAGCAGTTGTTAAACAAGTGCTACGTATGGGGGACTATTCTTACACTGTGAGTCATCTTATCTCCATAGCAACCCTAAGACCTGGATGCTGTGATACTCTCACTTTACAGTGGACAAAACTGAGGCTGAGTATTTAAGTAACTTGACCAGTTAGTATATGGCAAGAGATGCAACTGAAACCAGGTAGTGTGACTACAGAACTGTACCGATTCTGTGGCTCCTTGTACTTCCTCCCAACCCACAGCATAGCCATTGTGGGTAAAGGCGATTATTACAATGTACAGAAGACAGGAAGCACTCGGAGTCTGCCCCTCTGACGGTCAGAGGATGCTCCCTTTTGGGGGCCCAGCACTCAGCTTCTCTCATGTGAGACTTGACATTGAAGCCTTAAGTGCACTTGGAGAGGTGAGGGCAGAGTAGGGCCAAAAAGGAAAAGACTCCAGGGAAGTGACCGGTTGTGTTTTTTAAGCTAAATGAGGGTTTGAGAACAGAGAGGTAGGGACATTGAGAACACAAAAGTGTCCATTTTTATTATAAAAAGTGATCTGTAGTGTGTAGTGAGCACTCAGTTCTGTTGTTTGCCCTGCTGAGATCCACTGAGTTGTTTTGCTGTCTTCCCACCCCCCACCGAAATCATCGCTTTAACGTTGTGTTTGCTCCTAACGTCAGGCTTCACCAAGGTGCATTTAAGTTTATCTGGAGGAAGTCATGAAGAGCAAAACATGATAGTAGATTTTAGATCTTAACCTTTAAAAATATCCCATCTCTTCCCTTCTAAATAAGACATAGAAATTACAGGCAAAAGTAGATTAACATGTAAGAAAAAAGGCATACAGTTTATCTCTGACTCTTGAATGAGCTTTGGGCTAATTTTTTCAGGGGCGGGGTGTGCAGTGGGCAGAAAAATAGACCTGAGGTTGGTGTTCCCACGTGCTGTGACCTTGCACAAATCACCACTGACACAGGAGATTGGTGGCTCCAGTACCTTTCCCTGTTGGAGATTTCTAATTTTGGAATGATTATTTTTATTATTCTTTAGCAACTCTCATTTCTAAAAAGTCAATATAATAGAGTAACATTTATAATGGTCTGAGTATTCAAATCATCATAAGACAATCATTTTGAAAAAAATACCTGGAGATAGATAGGTACCTGCATTTCTCTCTTTTCAGCCTCATTCATGTGAAATGACTTTCATTTCTGTCCCGATCACTGACTCATTGTGTGGGCACCTTCCTGATCCTCTACAACTGTTCAGAGAGAGGAGGCCCTTGGAGGCAAACGCTACTGTCTGACTTGAGGCAATTTGCCAAACACACATCCATCAGCTGGTTCCTTTTGTAGGGCTATTAATTCGGAGAGGAGTCTTGCCTCCTTCCTGGGCTGCACTGACCTTCTCATTTTTTGTCTCTGACCATTAGCAGTCCCATTTGGTCAGATAATTCCATTTGAGTGCATAATCAATCCAGCAACATGGTAAATAATTTTGTCTGGGATCAAATGTCTGTTGCTTATCTGGAGCTGATGTCATTTTGAATTACAATCACCATACTTCTTTTCTCTGACCCTTCTCCCAATTTAATAGCATTAAAATTCTTCAAATTCAGGTTTTCTTTTGTAAGTCAGGGTTCAACTAAGGCCCACCTACCACTGTATGAATAACAGTAACTAACATTAAACCTTCAAAATCAGTCATCTCTGATTCTTTTTGTCATTGGCTCAAATCATGATTCCACATCATTTAAGTCAGTCTCGATCATGGGACCCGGGACCAACTAAGAACTGCAGTCCAAAGCTGGAGAAAACTATTGGTATCTTTTTCAGTTTCTGTTGCCAGCTTTTGTCACATATTTAAATGAAGTTCCTTGCCTTTCTCGCTGTCACTTGAAACGTTTGTTTACCTTTAAGTCTATGGCTTGAAGAAGTCCTATACTGTGCACGGAGCGCTCAGTGCTTTGCATTTCTTAGCTAGAGATAAATTATTATTCTTTGTACTTCACTGTTTTATTATTCAAGACTAAACCACAACGCCTTTTACAAAGGTATTACAGAGCAAGTTTATAGTAGTGCTTATTTCACTTTCCTGGAGGACTCTTCATGCACCAGATTCTTCTTTATTTCTTTCCTCTAGCTTTATTAAAACATAGTTAGTGCATGAAACTGTGCAAGTTTAATGCATACAATGTAATGATTTAAAACATAATATATTGCAAAATAATTACCACAGTAAGGTTAGTTAACACATCGATTGCCTCCCATAATTATCATTGTGTATGTGTGTGTGTGGTGAGAAAATTTAAGATCTACCCTCCCAGCAACTTTTGAGTATACAGTACTGCTAGCTATAGTCACCATGCTATACATTAGATTTCCAGGACTTCTTCATCTTATAACTGGATGTCTGTATCCTTTGACCAACATCTCCCATTTCCCTCACCCCGAGCCCCTGGCAGCTACCATTCAACTCAGAGAGAAATCTTTGTTTAACCTAACATATCACTATATTTTGTGTTAGTACTATAAAGTCTTTTTTTATTTCTTCCTGTCTCTGGGAAAAAAATGTTTAGGTGCCCCTCCTAGGTGCTTCCATTATACCTGGGCTTTCTTCTATCTTAACACACGAGACGCCATGTTGAAACTGCCTGTTTTTGGCTCTGTCTTTGCCTTTAGAGCATAAGCTCCCTGAAAACTGGGTTGTGTCCAGTTCCCTGTTCTATCCTTGGCTCCCAGCAATGCCTGGCACATTAAGTAGACAAACCCAAAATCTCTTGATTACACTGATATTTGAAAGGAAAGTAGCCACAGAGGGTGGCAAGATTTCTGTTTAATTGCCCAGTTAGACTAAATAAAGCCACCCAGGTGCTTAGGAAGACTGATCTGTTATATAAGAAAGACTGAAAGTTTTTAAAACTAAGCCTTTTCGTGTTCTTTGCAAACAATGGGAAGAAAAGATGATTGATCTCCTGTGAAATTAAAATCCTACGGTATTGTTGTGATGCCAGAACACTTCGTGGAAATACCAGGTTCCCTCTGCAGTCCCTCTTGGGTGTTTGCCTTTGCCGGACTTGGAGCTAACACAGCACCTGGTGTGAGCTGAGCCATTGTTTCATGGAGTCATGGGCTCTCTTTGTTTGCACTAAACGGTAACTTTGGTAACTTTAAAAGACTTTCACTAAAGATTCTGTTTTGTCATTTGTGTGTATGTGGCACACTTATGAATAAAAAGCATTTCATAAGCAAGTGGGATCACTGACATTAGGGTTTTTAGGACCAAATTCTAGGAATTTCAAATGATTTTGTAGTGTCAGAGTATTGATTAGACCTCTGTAAAATGCACTGGGCTCATTTGCTTAATCAGGACTCACCTGAATAACAGGCCCATCCAGTAAGCTGGCTTAGATACAAGGTTGTTTATTGTTTCTTTTCCAGCTTTTTTAATACCATCTGTGACGGGCCGCTGACTTCATTTACCCCATCCCTATCCACCCCCGTCAGTGGGTACAGTCCCATCTAACGGCCCATCTAGCATTGGCTACAGAAGGGAAAACATGCAAGGGTGCTAAAAACCCAGAGTCACTCACTAGCAGCCTTTCAAACACACAAGGTTTTTGAAAATGAGCATCTATGAATCACAGAAGTCCCTAGTAAGTTTAGCAGAATTTGCCTTTCCAAGCAAGGCAAAGGGCAAAGAAACAACACCAGGCATTAGTCACAACTATAAGTCTTATGTGCCTAGAGCCAAAAGGAATTCGGTGTGGGTGAGGTTAATACCATCCAGGAGCTGAAACTAAATGTAGTCCACCTCTCTTTCCTACTCAGTTCTGGTTTGATTTTCATGGAAGTATTCTTTAGGTTGAGAGAAGACTGAATCCACTTGCCGCAGGGACTCCCTTGATCCTTCCATGCTTGGCAGGGTAGAAAGCACAAGGAGGGTGTGAGGCTGGCGTTGAGAGGAGAGGCTGGCGGTAGTAATTGATGTGGGCTGCTCTGATGCCTGTTTGACAGATAAATGAAAAATGTTATGGAAGCTACAATGCCTCTGGAAAATTATTTGCTAGGATGATAATATCTGTTCCCACCAGCCAGAAGAAAATGTATCATCCTAATTTTAAACTCACCAGTAATGAAAGCATCTATCTCCAGAGCTTCCAGAATGTGTTTCTGTGCAGACTACTAATCACCACCTCTGCCTCTGACGTGGCCCATTCATCTTAGCCTCAACCCGTATGACACTGTAAATAACCCTCAGCCAAGCGAATAATGCTCTAGCCAGGCGTGAATCGCTCTTCTGGCTCTTTGTGTGTACTTCCTTTGGTGTATTTTGGTTAGCACACTGTACAGATATGGTTTGAACTCTTATTTCTCTTCAGCAGAGCAGGCTTTGCTTTATTCCAGGGCCACAGAATGCTTGCCCAGCTCTGTCCTGCCTTGTCTCTTGGTGATGAGGCCTGACTGTCCCATCACCACCATGAACAAAATGTTTGTGAATGTGAGCCCCCATTCTTGACCCTCCTTAATGGAGGAAATTAGTCATTTTCATAGAAAAGAGCTAGTAAGAAAAGGGACTTCGATTTTCTGGGGTTTTCTAGTGAAAGTACTAGTTTTCAGAGATAGAAAAAGTAGCTTATGTTCACCGTCTGTGACCTTGGTCAAGTCACCTGCTCTCTCTATTGTTTCTTCATCTGAAAATCTGTTTCTGTTTTGTCTCAGAGGTGTTTCCTCAAAACAGTGGACAGTACAGTATGTTCTTGAAGGTAACCTTCCACAATTATACTTAACCATTCTCTATTGATGACTTAAAATTCAATGGAACAAATGCGCCTCAGGGGTATAACTTAGAAGTTAGCATCAAATTCCCTAACCTGTATAGGTGAGAACAATATTTAGAGGGTCCAACAGGAAACCTGTTTTAAAGCTAACTTCCTGTAAGGTCTTTTTTAAAGTTCCCAGGTGCCAAAGCTCTCAAGACCCATATATGAATACTCAATGGGGGCAAACCCCATTTTGGGAAATGACTCATTTGATAAAGGTATTATAGGTACCTCATTCATTCATCCATTCATTCATTCTGCAAATATTTATTGAAAGCCTGCACTAAGCCAGGGACTGTTCTAGGCACCAGTGATTCTGCAGTGATCAAAACAGACTAATTCTCTGTGCTCGTGGGTCTTATATTTTAGTGGTAATACACACACTACAAATAAATGAAGATAAAATATGTCATGTGGTGTTAAGTGCCAGGGTAAGGAGGATGAGGAGAGCAAGAAGCAGGGGTGGGATTTTAGAAAGGAAAGCCAGGGAGGGCCTCTGATAAGTTGATGCTTGAGTAGACATTAAATAAAGTGAGGATGTAAACTATAAGAAGAACATTCCAAATAGCGGAATCAGTAAGTACAAAGGCTCCAGAACAGCAGAATGCTTGCCATGTTCAAGAAACAGCAAAGAGACACTATCGCTGTATTAGAGCCAAGAAGGGGAGACTGATGGAAGATGAAATCAGAGAGATGCCCATGGATGTTGTTGTCCAGCTCCTATTGACATCATTGACATATGTGTTATTAATGAACACTCTGGTTGCTATTTGAAAAATGGACTGGAAGGGGTAAGAGTAAAATCAGGGAAGACAGGATGATATGGAAATGTTCAAGAAATAGAGGTGGCAAAGCCAGTATAGTAGTAATGGAAGGGAGAGATGGGATTGTGTTCTGGAGATATTTTGAAGGAAGAGTCCACAAATTTGCTGGTAGGTTATACATGAAATGTGAAACAAAAACGAAGCAAGACTGTCCTAAATATTTTTAATCTGAGCAACCAGAGGAATGGAGCAGCTATTGACATCTATGGGGGGGAAAAAAAACTGTGGGAAGAACAGGTTTGGAGGAGAAAATCGAGAACTTGATTTGGGACATGTCAAGTCTGAGATGCTCATTCATGTGGAGAGGGCACGTAGATAGTTGGGTATTTGGGTCTAGAGTTCAGGAGCAAGAGTGGTAACTGAGATATAAATTTAAGAGATGTAGGCAAGGAGATAGTATTTACAGTCATGAGTCTGAATGAGACTGTGGAAGGAAGGGTAAGGGGTGTGTGTAAACATAGAAGGTAAACGTGCAAACACAGTGGGACTTGGGATCAGGGAGATGAGTAAAACCAAGAAGAGATATTGAAAGGGAACTGACAGTAAAGTAAGAATCAAGAAGACAAAAAACAGAAAGTGTTGGCAAAGAGATGGAGAATTTCAAACCATGTGCTCTGCAGTGCTGGTGGGAATGCAAAATGGTGCAGCTGCTGTGGAAAATAGTATGGAGATTCCCCTAAAAATTAAAAAATAAAATTTCCATATGATCCTGCAACCCAGCTTCTGGGTATATACTCAAAAGAATTAAAAACAGGATCTTGAGGGGCTATTTGTGCATCCATGTTCATAGCAGCATTATTCACAATAGCCAAGAGGCTGAAGCAACTCAAATGTCTATTGATGAGTGAACAGATAAACAATATGTAATATATACACACAGTGGAAGATTACTTAGCCATAAAAAAGGAAGAAATCCTATCAGGTGCTTCATGTGGATAAAACTTGAGGACATTATGCTAAATGAAATAAGCCAGTTATAAAAGACAAATACTTTATGATTCCATTTATATGAGGTATCTAAAGTAGTCAAACTAATAGAAACAGAAAGTAGAATTGTGGTTGACAGAGGCTGGGGAGAGGGGGAAATGAAGAGTTGTTGTTCAATCAGCATTGAGTTCTAGTTTTGAAAGATGAAAAAGTGCTAGAGATTTCTTGTACAATGTAAACAAGTTAACACTACTGAACTGAACACATAAAGTTGGTTAAGATGCTAAATTTTATGTTATGTGTCTTTACCACAATTATGAATGAATGAATGAATCATCAATTAAGAAAAAGTAGCATCTCTGAAGTCAGGTGAAGAAAATATTTAAGGGGAAGAGAGTAAATCACTATGTTAAATGTTACTAGAAGGTTAAAGTAGTTTAATAATGATCCAAAGATATCCAAAGATAGCAAGTCTTAATTCCTCAAATCTGTAAATATCTTATAAGGTTAAAGAGTCTTCACAGATGTAATTAAGTTAATGTTCTTGACACAGAATCATTACCTAATGGCCCCTAAATCCAATGATAAGTGTCCTTATAAGAGAGAGGCAGAAGGAGATGACACACAGAAGAAGAGAAGCCAATGTGACCACAGAGGCAGAAAGTGGAGTGATGTGGCCACAACTCAAGGAATGCTGGTAGCCATCCAGAGCTGGAAGAGGCAAGAAAGGGATTCTTCCCTAGAGAGTTTAGAGGGAGGATGGCCCTGGTGACACTTTGATTTCTGCTCAGTGGAACTCACTTCGAACTTCTAGCTTCCAGAACTGTGAGAGAATAAATTTCTCTTGTTTTAAGCCCTCAAGTGTGTGATAATTTGTTAGAACACCCATAGAAAATTAAGACAGAGGTCAAGTAAAATGAAGACTTGATATGTAACCATTGGATTTGGCAGACTAGAAATTGGACCTGCTGGTGACCTAGACAAATATAGTTTCTGTAGAGTAGTTGGGGAAAAACTATTTGGAGTGAGTACAAGAAAGAATTGGAGGACGAGAAGTGGATACAGTGAGGCTAAACAAGTCTTCCACATCATCTGTAAGGGAAAGAGAAAAAATGGGATTCTTGCCGAGGAGGACATGCAGAGTCAGTAGGCAGGTTTTATTGTCATTTTTCTTAGGATGGTAGATGTTTCAGCATGTTTATATACTGATGAGATTGCTCCAAAAAAGAGGAGAGAAAAATTGGTGATGCCAGAGAAAACAAGAAAAAAAGGACAAGGGTCAAGTCCTTTAGTGGATAAGAAAAGATGGGAGCAGTGCTGAAGTGAAGGAGCTCCTCACCGAGGTATAACAAAAACAGGGCATGCGCAGTTCATCATCACAAGAAAAGAGAAGGCAGTTTATGAAAGTGCAGGTGCAGGTAAGTTGGTGGGGTTGGTCATGGGAAAATATAGGCATTCTCTTCTGAATGCTGCTACTTTTTCAGTGAAATAAGTAGCAAAGTTACCAGCTAAGGATGAAGGTAGTGAGAAAGGAGGTAGTAGAGGTTTGAGGGGAGAAAAGAAGGTGTGAAAAACATCATTGGAATTTGACTAAGGAAATGTGGAAGAAATGCTGGGCAGCACTAAGGACCCACTTGAAGTTGATATCTATAAGTTTGTGGTTGTGTGTTTACTCAACACTCTTTAGATGCCCAAGGACAGATTGAGGGTTGGATTCAATCAGGTTTTGGGATTTTATCAACTGATACGATTGAGGGAGAAAGAAACAGAGTTTCTGTGACTTAAAAGGAAGTGACCACTTGATAGACCATGGACTCTCTCTAAGCCTGGTAAGGTGGCATATGAGGACATGAGGGTTTTGAAGGACAGTGAAGAAGCAGGAGGCTCAATGGATTGGTGTCCCGAATTCTTAGAATTGGAGTACAGTGGGAGTGACCTGGAAAGACAGAAAATGGACATGAGAGAATAGAAAGCTTGAAATCCTTCTTTCTACCAGCTGGGGTCCTCTTGGTCTTACAGCTTTTCTGCTTATTTTCCCACTTTCCTTGGCCATTTAATTTTGGAATTTGGACTGAAACTTAATTATGTTGAGAGAGCCCCAGAGCTGTGGGACTTGATGATACAGTGACAGAAATGGAACTATGTTAATATCTCTGGAACAACTAGCAGAAAGAGCTAGAAAGGAATCAATCTCTCATCTCAATTCTCTCATTTTACAGAAGGAGAAATTAAGGCCAAGAAGGGTGAAATGACTCATTGATGATTATGCAGCAAAGTTGAAACTCAAATCCAGACCTCCAGCCTCAGAACGCAACACTCTATATTACCCCATGGTGATTCTCACAGTTTCTTCCTGAACCTGGTTCAGTGCCTGTGGGGCCACGACTGTCAGCTCATTGAGCATCCTCATGGCTCTGCTACTTCCATACCCCTTTTGTCTCTCCATTCACATCTTTATCAAGAGACACCACAGTTATTAAAAAGAGATATCCTCTAAGAAATTCCTTGGGGATCTACATAATTATCTGTTTCTCCTTCCACACAACATCAAACCTTTTTTATTAAAGGGCAGGGACCTGCTTAGCAAATACTATGCACTCATTAATGAGGGAAACTTTGTAGTCAAAGTTGCTGGTTATTTATATTCTTTGCAAAAATAGTACAAAAAATAACTAAGGTGGGAAAATCAAGCCCAGTTCCTGTAGTCTAAATAGATCATAATGTCTCACTGTTGAGTAGTGATCACCATAGAGCGTGAGGGGTCGACAGAGAGAACAGGCTATCACTTTGACTTCCTTGACTCCCTTCTCCCCTGCCCCCATTTTCCTAATAGAGCTTCCCTAGTAGAGACTGCCCACATGGGGCAGAGCGGGAGGACAGCTAGGTAAGAAACATGAACTTTAATATGCTTCCAATTTAGAGAGTACTAAAATGTTAGAAATACTCAAGAAACAGTGAAAAGTACATCTAACTTTTTAACCAGGGTAGAAGTCCTTGATTCTGATGCTGGGTTATAGCTGTTTTTTACGGCAATTCATTTCATCGCCCTGGCCCTTAAGTCTTTTTAATCTGTGAAATAAGAACCTTGGTTCAGTGGGTTCCAAATGTCTTACAATTAGCTTCTCTTTAAGCTACTGGCATAAATTTGTAGAGGAGCCGTTTTCTAACTGGCTCATTCCTAGAAGAATCCTGAACTCTTACCCCGGAGAGGCCTCCTTTCATGAGCCCCTAAGGGGCTACCAAAACTCGACCAAATGTTGAACAAAACACAGCGCCACTCTGGGCCCCGTACATTTAGAGGTATTTTCTAAACCTGTGTCACAGGTGATTAAAGGTATTATAAGTCAGTGGTTATAAAAAAGATTTCTGCTTTGGATAGATAGTTCTGCAAGATAACTTCTGGGTCCTGCTCAAGTCGGAGATTTAATAACTCTAGGAATCCCAGAGTATATTAATTAAGGTCAGTTCAGTTCACAGCCTTTGCTTTCTCAGAACCGGTCTAGATATCTGGGGACTGATCTCAGAGGTGTTCAGTCTATGAGGGCAGGCTAGAAAGAGAAGAAAGTGAGCCGCCAAGGTGGTTAAAGAGCTCCTGAAAATAGTTTCTGCAGTTGAGATACTGTCGGGACTGTATATGCATAATCATTCAACCCTTTCATCAGGACACCAAAACACTGAATTTTAATGATAAAACTGACTTTACAAAAAGTATCTGTAAGAGAAACTCCTGGCTCCCAAGTTATTATTTCAGACAAGTTCATTTCACCCTTTGGAGATGCCAAATAAACCACTCTTCCGTGGGGAAGCGCCCCTTTTTTGACTTTCTTCTCCTGCAGTCCAGGCTGTTCCTGACTCAGTGTGGGCTGTAGCTGTCTATGTTCTTAGTTAAGGACAAAGTAAAAAAAAAAAAAAAAATTACTTATCTCTTCATCTTTAATTTCTTACATTTTTCCCTCTACATTCCTTCTTATGATCAGAGGGATATTGGCATGACAATTTATTTTATGCACCTAGAGCAGTAGTTTTAAAAGCAATATTGTTTAAAAGAATAAAAAATTGTCTCTGTATGACATTTCAGAGATATGCAATAGACTTCAAAGATGTGAGATAAAATTTGACACTTGAATAATGGGGAAACATTAAAATAACCTCATTCTCGTAAAGCTGTCGGGCAGAGGAGGAGCAAACCTTGTAGTGTGGATAATGAGAAAACATCTCAGAAGGTCAACATTTATGCAGGGCCCAGCAAATGATTATGTACATTAGTTAATATTATCTTCCCAGCAGGATATTACACACGAAAAAAATAAGCACTCCAAGTTGGGGAGAGACACTTGGAAAGTTACTGCAAAGGCTAACCAGGTTGTCTATCGATGGAAGGGTTCTAGTAGATTTTTGTTTTCTGAATCTCTGTGTTTTTCACAGAGTTAACGGTTATGTATTTGTTTTATAAGAAAAAATATTTTAAAAAGTGAATTGTGGAAAAACAGGCCTCCTGCTCTCCCTAACATTAAACTAATAAAAAGGAGACAAGGCCTTCCCTGCCTTGTTTTCGGAGCCATGGCCTCACACTGGGATTCTGTCTGAGACCAGTGGTCAGACTGGCGGAGGGGGCGATGCGAGGCTGAAGTTACAGAGGAGCTTTCTGTGTCAGGCTGGTGTTTGTGCTCTCAAACAGAGCATTTGTGTCACTTTGCAAAGTGAGAAAACTTACTGATGCTTTACATGTTGCCAAAAGCAACCTGGAATGCATCTGGTCACTTGAGGATCTGTCCCTTTTTTGGCCAGAGCCAGGAAATGGTGAGAGGGAAGAGGGGCAAGTCACAAGCTTATCTTTTGCCCCAAGAATGTGGGGATACTTGAAGATCAGATGAGATATAGAACCTGTGAGGTACCCTTTGGGAACCATGCTTCATAAGCCCATTTGCTATCAAACAAAAGTCGTTGTTAGCAATCTGTACTCAGAAACATCTGCTTGGTGAGGCTTCAGAGAGGGGCGTGGATGATACTGTGTGCCAGGTACTCACCCTCCAAAGCAGCAAACATTTACTGATGCACCTAATACATGTACATTAAGCTAGGGGCTGGGGGTACTCTGGGGGATTTTTATTCACTTAACAAATATTTATTGAGCACTTTCTGTAAAAACAACAGATGAGGTCTTTGCTCTTAGCTTACATTTAGAGAAGAAAAGAGACTAATGATATATAAATGAACTTGATAACTTTAGATTTTTATAACACATTGAAAAAAATAAACAGGGTGATACACTGGAGAATGACAGGGGCCAGAGGGGACCCTTTAGATAGTGTGATCAGGAGGAGATGTAGCACTTTAACACAGGAGAACACAGGTCTACAGGAGAAAGCTGCTGTGGCCGTGCATGGCCCCACCCAGGGACAGTGCAACATTGCACACTGGGAAACAGCAAGTGCACCAGAGCCTTTGGGTGAACCCTGGCTTGACCTGTTTAACCAGTGAAGAGAGACAAACTTAGAGCAATTTGGGGGATACAAGGGCAGGCTCAATAAATATTTATGGGAGGAAGGCTGGACAAAATACTAATAACTGATAATACCAGTTAGCATGCAATTTTAAAAATAGAGAAGTGGCTTGGTTTATAATGATACCAGCTCCTGGGCTGGTGTGGGCTTGAAGGACAGAGGAGGTTGATATAGTTGCCGAGGAATGTTTCTCAGAGGAAGAAAGGCTTGATCTGGGCTGTCAGATACAGGCGTGCATGAGGGTAAGAGTATGGCAAATCATGGCCTCCACAGACATGAGCTGTGGTCGGGAGAACAGAGCAAGGCTGGGTTGGGTTGGCTGAAGTCTGGGGTTGCTGCCATGGGGCAGCAGCAGGCAGTGGAGATTTTGACGGAAACGCTTGCTGTGTATGCGCAGGTGCTCTGCTGGTCTTTACATACAGGGGCAGGACTGAGGAGGAGACCAAAACCAATTAGCCTCTGGTGATAGAAAGCACGTTTATTCTGCAGACACAGGAGACCTTTACAGACACTGGATGTGGATGTATGCCTTTCGCTCCAGAAGATACCGATGAAAGGAAGTGCCTTTTTAGAATTATTGAGGTAGCACATCTGCTCGGTGGCTGGTTTCCTTAGAAACACTGTGTGTAAGCTTGGCACAGGCTTCTGGCTCACACACATCAAGCATTCAATAAATCCTTGTTTACTAATTCTAATTCACAATTGATTTTCATATCATGTCCATCTTTTCCATGTCAACAAAAATTGGAAAGTTCAAAATTCAATGTAAAGATTTACTCATCTTCCTCCCAAAGACTTCCTTCCCTTTGGAATGTTAAGTTCATGCTTATTATTAAGTTCTCACTTGAGAGTCACGGTTGATCATCATCCTAGATTTTTCCCTTTGCCTTTCTTAGTCACTGATTCTTTTTCCACGTTCCTTGTTGTGAGGATTGGAGATTATGTATGTAGTGTTCTGAGGTCCCAGTGTCTAGTAGCTGCTCAATAAATGGTGGTGGGCATTCTCTCGTCATGCCTGCTGCTTGCATAGCACTCCTGTGCTATGTGTAACAAGCTGTCACAAGCATTAAGCACACTTGTGCAATCCTGGAGTTGTTGTCTCCACTTTACAGCTGAGCCACTGAGCCCCAGAAAGATGAAATGATTTTCCCACCGCAAAACAGCTGGGAGTGTCAGAATCCACGAGAATTCAGGTCTCCTATCTCCTAGAGGCTGTCTTTTCACTCTCACACTGCCCATCAGTTGCATCACAGGGAATATTCCCAGACAACGCAGTGATAAAAACAAATCTGAATGGAGGAGGTCCAGTTCTTACTGGGGTCAGGGGGCTGTGTTGAGCTCAGCCAGAGGGCTTCTGGAGCTACCATTCCGTAAGCCTAAGGGGCCACTGGCAGAGTGGCAAGAAAGCTCCGATAGGCAGGGCTCCCTGGACTCCAGGGCTGCCTAAGGCTTGAGATCCACTGAGGATTTCAAATTGAAGCAGTGTTGTTTTTTTTTTTTTATTTTAAGAAATTAATTAACCAATAGACAATTTCCTACAAGGAGACAGAAGGCCGCTGTCAGATCCCCTTGCCTGCTGTTACGGAGTATTACAGACATCAGGAGGCTGACAGAGCCATTTCTATGGAAACAAGCTCATTATTTTTCTTTTGTTGGAATCCTACTGGCTCATGGTCTGGGCTTCCATGTTTAAAAAAAAAAGAAAGAAAAAGAAAAGAAAGAAAATTCAACATATGCCACACAAAATACTGATCTTTTTTTGTGGAGTGAACAAAGCCCATTTAACATCTAAGACTGCCAGCCCCATCTGGATAACAAGCAGTTTCCTTATCCAAGGCTCAGATAAAAACTAAAAGCTTACGTGTGATTTTTAAGTTGCAACATGGCCTGTTCATTCCTGTTTCGTTTTACAAAATCTGTAAAAATCCATGACTGAGTCAACATTTTTCAAGGGCTGTGTTTTTGTCAAGGTCGTTAAAAGCCGCTGACCAATGATGCCTTTTCTAAGAGGAGGGCGGCACCTCACAGAGATGCTGTTTCGAGAGCAACAGTTTACTGGAAAGTAGAAAGCTGTCATTTCATGTAACAGTTTCCGGCACCCAGTGCAACAGGGAAGCTGTGTTGTGTCCTCCTCTCCACCCACATAGCACAGACAGCTTCATGCTGGTTTGAGGGAGATCAGACAGGATCTCGTCTTTCTCCCAGTGGGCAAGTGGCAATACCCCAGCAAACCTGCATGGAAGTAGTACAGAGTGGATTTTAAGTCGATGTCGCTCCCTTGGTTCCTTTTCTTCCCTCTTGGCCCTTCTGCTTGCTATAGCTTCCACACTCACCCTCATTCGCATTTGCTCTCTCTGTAGCTCCAAAGAGCATAAAAATGGCTATTACATTTGTGAAGTGACCAAACATACACCACAGGCCACAGATTAGGATCACTCTGTTCTCTCTAAAGATGTGAAGTAAGAGGCTGGAAGACAATCTTTCCCTGGGAGACCTGACTCAGAAACACCCTCTCACTAATGTTCTGATTTAATCTAAACTTCAGTTTCCTCCAACTAGGGATGCAGTGGTTACTTACGTCCCTGGAACTGTGAGGGTTAAATAGGATAATGCTTTAAAGCACTTGGCCCACTTCCTGGCACATGGCAAGCCCTTGGTTTATAAGCTAATGTTCATTTTTAATATGAGTTCCTGGTTCTCCCGTGAAAGAACAGAGCTTTTGGCCTATAAAATCGAATTCCCAGAAATGAGAAGCACTAGAAGGTGGAGGAAGGGTGGGATGGGGGAAAGGCACTTAGAAGACCCCTGTTTTATTTTGTTTACAAATTCATCTTTCACCTTAGCCACCATTGTGTTGTCCAGCTCTATGCATTCTGGCTGCCTGTGAACTCCCTGAGGCTCCCAGGGGAAGATATTTTCCTGTGCCTCCTTCACCTCCCGGGGTCCCCTCCTCTCCCCTCCCAGGTACCCCTCTTCTCCTCAAATATCAACAAGTTACAGTGGAGTCCAATATCATTTCAGCACTGGCTGGGTGGCTCAGTTGATTGGAGTGTCATCCCATACACCAAAAGGTCGTGGGTTCAATTCCCTGTCAGGACATATATCTACATACCTAGGTTGCTAGTTTGATCCCCTGTTGGGGCACATACAGGAGGCAACTAATCAATGTTTCTCTCTGTTTCTCTCTTAGTCTCTCTCTTTCTCTCTCCCTCTCTCCCCCCCCCCTCGAATCAATAAATATATCATAGAGTGAGGATTAAGTAATTCCATACCCTTTATTCCCAAGCTCCTACATGCCCAAGTCTGTGTGGACATACCCTACCCTACCTCTCACCCTGCCCCCACTTGCCCTATTCTGATCTCTGTTTTTCTCTACCTGTAGCCTCCACACTACTGCTCAAAAATGAGCAAAGGCAAATGAGGAAACTAGGATATTGTGACACCCAAAATAGATCTTGGTGATGTCTCCGTCGTTGAAACACGTACTTGGGAAAGAGTGAGCATCCAAGACCGATTCCGACCCTGATACTCTGGGGCTTGAAGGTGTTGGGGGGAAAGCAACAAGCTTCACAAATAAATCCCTTATTGATTTAAAATGTCTCCAGTGTCTGGAGAAGCAAAAAGAAATTAGTGTGTGCCGATTAGTACAGATTGAAATGTGCTATTTTGGTATCCAGTCAAAGTGGCCAACTGGTAATAGAAAGAGATGCCTGACAGAAAACCACACTGAAGCCTGGCAGACTGTCTTACAATTACTATTTGATACACACTGCAGCTGCTATGCGTAAATTCACTGGTGTTCTGACTGTTAAAGCCTTTCCCAGGAAGGCATGTTAACTTTACTCTTTGTATGTACAGTCTAATCAAGTTCATGATGGTGTACTTCTTTGCTCCAGAATACGTTAGTGATCAAAAAACGAGTGGCAAAATGATCAAGCTACCCCTGGGCTTGTGGTATGAACAGTTAACAAAGACATTTATCTAGGTGACTAATTGTGGAAAGAAGCTCTGAAATATTTTAAACTGGAATAGTTTGACATTAGTCCTCTAGTTCAAAAGCAAGTAACAACCACTCACAAATGAATGATAGGGCTAACTGACAAATGAAAATAATAAAAGTATCATCAGGTGACTGGGAGACCAGTAAACCTCTAATTTGTTCTCTAGACCTAAAATTGCTTGTTTTATTGCCAATGTAATCTGGACCTGTAAATATACAAAATAAATAAATCAACCCCCCTTAGCACTGACTGCAAATATCACAACAGTTCCAGGAAACACACAGTGGTAATTAAAATGAAAGGCCACAGGGAAGCCTGCCGGATACCAGGCTTAAAAAAACACCATTAGAGTAGAAAAAAGAATGGAATCCTCCACAATTAACCTGCACTCTCTAAGGCGAGGATTCCATTAGCAAAACGTTTATTTATCTTTGTGCCACCGAAATAAGGGGTTGTATGTTTATCCCTAAGCCTCCATGGCAAGAAAATGTGTGGTTTCTTAACAGAAAAGTTCCTCCTGAATGAAATTAAAATGCTGGATGTATTATTAGGAAGAGAAAACTCATCTAATGGTTATTATTCCATGACAGGCCTCTCTGAATGTTGCTGGGGTGGGGGTGGGGAAATGCTCTTCTCAGCAGCTGAGAAGAAAAAATGCCTTCTGTATTATTCTTGGGTTTGGAATTCAGGTGGGATAATTAGGACATTCTTGCAGATTTCTGCCAATCTGTCATATACAAGCTTCATCATTGTTCTCAGGGGTTTTGTTGTTTGTATTCTGTTTGCTCACTGACGGATAAAACCCCACATAATCTCACTCTACCAGCACATTACAAGAAAGAGACTATGTTCTCTTTTTGATAGCGGGAATCAAATATCCATAAAGCATAATGCTAATGAAATTATGAGCACTTAACACTTATTCATCACTGGAAAGGAAATAAGGATCATAAGACGTAAGTCTAACAGCCCAGTTAGACTTAAGAAACTTCCCTTGTGGAGTACTTTCTTTGAGCAGAGTTTTCATGCGTGGCCCTGTGGCCGTTTCGGTCAGCGTCCTTTCCCGTTGAGTTGCTGTGGGCCTTTTGAGCAGCACAAGTCATTGTTACCTGGCACTCCACAGGGCATGAGAGTTTGTGCCTGTGCTCACTAAATGCCGGGAGCCCCTCTAGTGATTGTCATAAGCCAGACCTCCCTGCACATTTCCCAATGCCTCCTAAGGGGCGGTACCTCTCCTGACTGAAGAACCACTGCCGGTGAATCTGGTATGGGGCCCGGGGAATAGATTGAATCCCATTTGGAATTTCCAGAGAGTAAATTATTAGAATTTTAAAAAGAACTTTTGGCTATAGAATTCTGAAAGAATTAATATTCAGTATTATCATTCCCTAATTCAAACTTAGAAATGTGTAATCACCCATATTCTGTGCCATAACTCAGCTGCCAGGTGATCTAGTGCTTGACAGGTACTACCAACTGCTGGGCTAAGAACAGCCTGTTAGACCAAAGAGTGTCTGTCACTCTAGTGCTACCCACCTTTGATCGTCACCCCAGCTGACTCCCCGAGATGTTCTGAGATTCCAGAAATGGCCTCAGGAATCCAAAGCTTTCCCAAAAGAACCAGACTCTGATTCAGTTTCCCTTTGCCCCACCAATTTTTAGAAGAGGTCAAGGACATAGCTGGGTGAATCTCTGGAGTGGCCCTCTGATGGCCCAAGTGTGTGTATGTTTTAAAGCTTTATCTGCATGACCTCTTCAGCAGAATTTTACTTTTTCTTTTAGCTATTTTAGTTACTGTATTCAAACAATTTCCTTCCCTCTTATTAAAAAGATCATGTCTGCCCCATTCGGGTTACATGTAAAATGAAACAGGAACATTAGGCAAGAATATCTGATTTGTGTCTGTGCTTCCCTGTTGAAACTGCCTAAGCATCTAACACTGTCAATGGTTTTTCTCGGGCCCGTGATGTTAAGGAGGCACAAGACCCTCTCCCCAAGCACACTTCGCACAGCATGCACCTGCTCTCAAATCAGGAAGGGTGGAAGGCAAAAGGCTGCTTTTTCCCCATTAATATATATCAGTGACATCGCATTTCTATACACTAACAATGAGCAATCTGAAAAGGATATCAATTTAAAAATTCCACTTACAATAGTGGAAGACAACACTTCTTTCTTCAAAAGAAGAAAATACTTAGAAATTAACTTAAAATAGAATTAATTTAGGAATAGAATAGAGAGCCTGGGAGGAGACCCTCATGTATATTGTCAAATGATTTTCAACAAGAGTGATGAGTGTTTAATAGGAAAAAGACAATCTTTTCAACAAATGGTGCTGAAAAAACTAGATATCCACATGGAAAAGAATGGTGTTGGACTCTTACCTAATGCCGTATACAAAAATGCATCAAAGACCTAAATAAAAGAGCTAAAAACTATAAGACTCTCTGAAGAAATAATAGGGCAAAGGCTTCACAAGAATGGCGTTGGACTTAGCAATGATTTCTTGGCTATAACAACAAAGGCACAAGCAACAAAAAAAGAAAAGACAAATTGGACTT
>VMDR010008006.1:0-38137 GCA_007922815.1 Macrotus californicus
GTATAATATATAGCACGGTCCTCACCATCCCGAGTGACACAGCCTGTCTGTCTTGACACTTAGGAGGTGCATGGTCTTGGGCAAATAGTTGAGATACTTTGGACCTAAGTTTCCAGTCATTTAGAAATTTGAGGTCTCCATTTCCTCCTAAGTGAATGACGTACTACTTGCTAGATTCCAAAGCTGTTGAGTGAATAAGGTGAAATCATGGACCTGAATGCAAAGTTCAATGCTAAGAAATATGTTGCTTTTTAATAGTTGTGTCATATATTTATTTCAAAGGAGCATAGGTATATTTCAGGGCAATGTACTGACCACACCCTATGACTTGTGGGAGAAAACTATCATGATAGAATCATGCCTTTTATCAGAAAAGGAATTTGGAAAATGTTAGAGAGAGCAGAATTTATCTAGACTTGTTGACGTAAATCAGAATAGTGCAAATACAGGACACAAGAAATAGATAATATGCAGTCAGTGTGTGTGTGTGTTTGGATCCATATGTAACGAGGAAGATTTGGAAAGAATAAGGTGGGAAGCCTGTCCCTTTGATGATCATCATCTTATGGCTTTTACTGGGCTCGTTCTGGGTATGTTTGTCTCTGCAGACCAACTAGCTGGTAGAACTCTGAATGTAAAGGTCAACTAAGAAGTATGATTTTCTCATTCTTGCATTTTGCAGACGTAGAATGAGACCTAGAGACAGTTTGTTCTTCCTTCAAAGCACTTAACATAATATGGTGTAATGGGATTAGTTTTACTTCTTTAATACTTGTCTTCCCCATTGGGCCACCAGGACCACAAAGGCAGTGCCCTGCTCCTTTTGTCACCAATGTCTCTGTGACTGACCTCCACAATGTTCTTGGCCCCTGGTAAATATTTATTACATCGGTGAACAGGTTCGATATTCTAATGAGAACTGTTAGACTCGAGTCTTACAATCAACAATGTCCTCTCATTTAGACCTTGGTTGGTTATTGCCTCCAGATAAAATTACATGTGCAGTAACAGAAATTTACAGGACTGGAGGGAAAAAAATCACCTCGTGGAAATTTAAAGTTATGTCCCATTTTCTGACCTTTCCTTTTGTAGTGACCTAGTGAATTATTTTTATAACCATGACCCTGAGATAATTATTATAGTAATACTTTCTTTTTGTGAAATGAGTTGACATTACATAAAATATTTTTGAGGATTTGTTTCATTTCTTAATTCACTGGAAGAATCCAAAACAAGCTGGTGTGGGTATCGCTCAACTTCAGAGAGACTACAAATGAATGGGTGAGTGAAGTAACTTGGTCCCACATGCAGAGCTGAGGTTCCCATTTGACTCCTAATTCAGGTTCTGGGTGCCTGGGGGGCACTTGTGAGTACTCAGCATGCCACATGCTTGTCTCTGAGCCTGAGTGCACAGCTCTTTCTGCATGAGTCACTCGTCTACCCTTCATAACTTGGATGACTTCCTAGTCATTCTGCAAGTCTCAGTGGAGACATAACCTTTTCCAGGAACCCCTCCCTGATGCATCTTTTCTTCATTCTGGCTCATGTGCTTCCAAGCACAGGGAAGGGGTTCTTGTCTGCTTTGTTCATCCCTAAATCCCAGTGTCCAACACAGTGAATATGGGCAATAAAATGTCAAGTTGTTGAATTATTTAATTCTGTACAATCCACATAAGCACAAAATAGAGCTGGCTGTGATAAATTCTTGCTGAAAGTGGTCTGTTTTGCAACTCCTTCTCTACCCGGGAGTCTCTTGTGCTTTTCCTATGATGCTGCAAGTGTAGAAAGTGAGAAGAGAGATAAGCAATCACCAAATATTAATGCTCCCTCCAGGCCAGCTGTGTTATTCTGGACACAATGATGAAGGAAGGGAGACGTTTTCCTGACTTTAGTGGGCTTAACCTGGACATCAGCTCAATGACTCCACAGCTGGGTTATCATTTCTCATTGCCTAGAACTTTTCTTTGTTCTGTGCTCAGTTTTCTCACCATTTCTTGGGAGGAAAGCTGAGATCACTCAGGCCAAAGTGTGTGGTAATGTGGCATTGCTACTGTTGTCTTTATTTTTTAATGGCCTCTCACTTACACTTCTCTTGGATTCTTATCCAACTCTGCAAAACACACTCATATGTTAAATCAATAGTGAATTCAACAAATATTTATTGAGTACCTACTATGTGCTAGCACTATTTTAAAACAGGTACTACAGCAGTGAATAAGACTCCTTGCTTTCATGGAACTTATGTTTTAGCACTTAGTTAAACTTCTAATTTTTTTTGTAAAAATGTCGACAATTTATTATTTCAGTCAATGTAGCAGATATCATTGGTGTTCTTTACTGCTCCTGTTTTCATTTCAACTATATAATGTCCCAGTTTTCATCAGGTATGGGGAAGTCTTCTGTTTCAGGAGAAAGTGATCCTTCTTCAGCCCCAGGGAGTGAATTAGGATTGGGCTCAGATTGTTGTTGTTGGTCTTATCTCCCTGGTGAGTGATGGGTTTGGAAATGGGCATGTTACACAATTCTGGCCAATGACACAATAAAGGGAGGTCTACCAGGGGCTCTGGGAAGACTTGTTTTATTCTTAAAATTGGACACAAGACATGGATTCTTGTTTTTCCCCACCTAGATGTTGTCATTCCATGTGACATCTGGACCTGGGACAGCCATCCCGGGACAATGAGGACAAGTCTCACTGAAGATATCAGAAGGGAAGGAAAGAAAGAATCTCTGCTCTTGATAAAGACATTGGGCTGCTAAATGTATTCACCCTAGGTCTGCCATAGTGCCAGTGGCTTGTTTTGAAAGATACATATTTTTCTCCACTTTTCAGTTAGCTTTCTGTTGCTTACAGCTAAAACTGACCCTACCAGCATAGTAGGTTATAGAGTGCTGTTTGTGTTGTACACAGCAGAGTATAATAGGGGTCAGGAAACTTTTTCCATGAAGGGACACATAGTGAATGGTTTTGGCTTTGTGGATCTGATGGACTCTCTCTTATCTACTCAAGTCTGGTATTGGAGGTAGAAAACAACCATAGATAGCATGCAAATAAGTAGCCATGACTGTGTTCCAAAAACACAGGGCTTGGCTTTATTTACAAAACCAAGACCTGGGCTGGATATGGCCTGAAGACCATAGTTCCCCAACCCTGGTACCATGGGAAACCCGTGGAGTTTGGATTTACACAAAATATGCCTGAAGCTTATCTCCGTTATTCCTGCTCTGTTTTATGATATACATGGAAGCATATGAATTTTATATATTGAGTTGTTTACATTATCCATCTTTCTCTTTAGGAAGTAAGATTCGTAGGGAATCGTTTTGTTTCCCTTACACACTGCTGTATCCCTAAAGCTCAGAAGAGTGTTGAATGGCATAATAATTATGTGACTAATATTCTTAACTGCATACTGTTCCTGCAAGGGGAGAGGGACTGCATCTTATACATGTCACCACAGGACCTTGATAAAGACTTTCACAAAAATATCTCCATGTCAATTAGCTGATTGCAGAACAAATACAGTCTCCTTTCGCATCCTATGCCACGATTGTCAAAATCTCAACAATCTGCTCTCCAGGCAAATGTTATTGGTAACTGCACTAGTACATTAATTATATTAATGTGACATAACATATAATGTATGTATACATGCACACCATGGAGGGCAGCACCAGTGTGGTATTGCAAATACAATCTTGAAACAGTCTGAAACTCAAAAATTGCCCATTGAAACTCCGTTTACTGACCCATTCAACAATGGGTCAATATACTTAATTAACCTAAAAATGAAAAGATGAATTAAAAGGTAATAGACCTTAATTGAGCACCTGCTGTAGGCCCAGACTTCTACTTTTGGGCATTGTAAACTTATCACAGCCTCCTCCTGAGGGATGTTTCTTAGTAGCATTTTACCCACAGAGACATGGAATCTCAGAGTTAACTCACCGATATACACAGGTCATGGGAGTGGAACTGAGATGCAGATGTTGGCCTTTCTCACTAAAGCATGAACTCCTTGCAGAAGAATATACTTAATAATTACCAAGCCAACTTCCGAGACCATGGTCTCAAGGAAGAGTAGTCATAAAAACTGGTTTCTTATGCTTCTTTCCTTGTTCCTGTCTTCACTCGGGGGACTTTTAGAAGTCCTCACTTAGCTGCAATTGGTCATCTTACTGTGCTTTTGATTATACCTTTGATAGGCAGACCCCAAAAGGGAGGCAGGATTGGCAAGCTTCCATTATTTTTTTTCAACAAGAGCAAATGAACCAGAAAACTTACTAACTAAAACAAAGCATTCTTGTCACAGACAAAGAAAACTCATGGAAAACTCTTTTGTACAGCAAAACAAGGTCAATGACTTCCCAAGTGCTAAATTCTTCAGTTACAGGAAAAGTTTCTAATTCCAGCCTTTCCTTGTGCATTTTGTGCACAGAGCTAGAGAATTCAAGAGGTTCTCCTTACACGTCCACAAAGGGAGGAAACGGGCCCTTGCAGGTCCCCCCTCAGATCTAGGCACTGGAGTGAGATTCCACTCACGTGAAGTCATCCACACTTTCACGCCTTTGATTTATGCTTGTTTACTCAACTGTTAATATGCTTTGTATCTTTCCTCTTAAAACGGTAAAACACTGATCTCTGCCTTTCATAATTACCTCCAACCAACGCTAATTTTTCTACTTTGTTTGACAGCAAAGGTCTTCAACAAATGTATTTGCAAATTCATTGTCTCCCTTCCTGGTCCCTCTTTATTTCACCACCACTGTTGTCTGCAGCTGCTCTTGTAAAGGTCATTAATAATCTCCATCTTGCTGAGTCTAAAGGTCAGTTCTCCAGCTCTCTTTGCAGCCAGCCTCTCAGCAGCATGTGATACACTTAACCAGTCATTCTTTAAACGATTCTTCACTTGGCCTTCAGGATCCATCACTCTCTTCCTCCCTCACTGGCCACTTCTCTGGTCCTCTAGGTGGTTTTCTTCATCTTTTCTCCTTTGAGATATGAAAGTCTACAGGGCTCCATGGCCAGCTCTCCTTTCTACATAGGCTTTCTTCTATGGAGATCTCATCCAGCCCATAGCTTTATAGACCTGCTGTGTGCCAAGGTCTTGAACTCTGACCTTTTTATTGGGCTCTAGGTGCAACATCTCCTCCTGATCTCTATTTGCTGAGCTACCGTGACATGTTTAAAATAAAGCGCTCGACTCTTAACATTTTAGGCTTTCTCTTTCTCCAATTACTTCCTCATCTTTGTAAGTACCAACATCATTCACTCACTTTCTCTTTTCTTTTCCTCACATTATACTATCAGTCAGTCTATTCGAAAGTTTTGTTTGTTCAAACTACAGTACAGATCTGGGCACCTTTCACCACCTCTTTTGCTACCACTCAAAGCCCTCTAATATGGGATGATTATTCTAGACTCGCATCTTTGCATTTTCTCTTGTTTCTGTAAATTCACATCATGCCACCCTCCACAGAGCTTACACCTTGGTCTCACTCAGAGAGTGCACATCCTTAAAGACCTTTTTTGACAGCCATTTCAAAATCAGACACCCCCCTGCCCCCAGTGTGGCTTTCTATCTCTCTCAGTTATTTTACTCTATTTTATTTGTCTTTGTAGCATTTACCTCTGTCTGAAATTATGTGGTTACTTAGTTACTTTGTTTGTTTGTTTGTTTACTTTCCGTCATGTGTCTCTTCCAGGAGACGGTAAGCCTTCTAAGAACTGGAATATCATTTTTGTTGGTTTATTTATTCTTCACAACTACACATACTTTATATAATTATGCATGTCTATTTGGCCAGTGCCTAGAAATGAGTCTGACCTACATTAGATACTCAATAAATATTAATTGCATTAATGAAGTTTTTTGCTCTGAGTTCTTGTTTTTGCCTATTGCTTCTGAAGTTGCTAAATTGCTCTGTCACGTGATTGTTGTATAATGGTAATTGTTATTCTTTATTGTTTGTTTATTGTATGCTGGGCATGTGTTAAGGACATTAATTAGCATTATCTGATATTCGGGGTTTTACTCCAGAAACAAGTGACATTCACCTGGGAGAATGAAAGTGGGAACAGTGTGACACATTACTTTCTCTCCCTGGCATTGTTGACAAAGGGTTGACAGGACAACCATTTTGGAGCCTTCCAGGGCCAGCCTGGCATTAAGGACTCTGTCTGTCTACCTCAAGGACCTGAGGGATGGTACGTTTACTCTGCTGATGCCAGGCCTTTGGTGGGCAAGCCAGGCTGCCTTTGCCTGGCGTGAGCGGGGTGGTCAGCTCAGATGCTCTCTTTCTGCATTGATGGGACAGTGGAGGACCTTCCCAGGGTCTTGCCAGTCTGCAGAGACAGCTTGGGGAGCTGAGACCCACATTTAGGGGTCCAGGCCTCATTTATAAGTAACTTGCCAGCAAGTGCAGATGGCAGCATAGAAGTGGTTTCAGACTGTGTTAACCTGAGTCCTCAGTGGACAGGTGTTTTCACACCCATTGCCTTATCAATCCTACTTGAACCTCACATCAGTCCTAAGAATTCAGTACGAGGATTTTCAATTCACAGATGAAAGGAACTGTGACATGCTCAAGGCCAGAAGTGACAGTGGTGGCAGTCATCCTCATGTATTATCCCCAGCCTGATTGCTCTCTCCCCGCATCCCACACGTGCACACACATGCACATTCTATGTGCAAACACTGTTCTAGTCGTAAGGGCCATTTTAAACTGTTCCTGCTCCTGTTCCCTCACTTTCTTTCCTGAGACACCACCCCTTCTCTTAAAGCTTGCTTTCTTTGGCATCTTCTCTGACTACAGAATCTTTCTGTTCCCACAGAATCTTGCATTTCCACCATGATAACTCTATCAGCCAGACGTCTTTATGTTGTAAATAAGAGTAACCCAATCCCAGCTAGTTTAGGGGAAAGGTCCTAGGGTTCTTCTGGCTTCAGGCATTGCTGGATCCAGAAGCTCAAATGATAGTGCAAGGTTCCCTGCTCTCTCCCCTACAACAATGCTCCCCTCTGTGTATGAGCTCTGTGGTCCGACAAGCTTTCTCCCTGTGGGAGAGAGAAGACCTCAGTTTTCCTTGTCTCCACAACTTAGAGTCCTAGAGGAATCTTAATAGATCCAGGAGAAAAAGCAATACATATGTGCATAAAGCAAACATATTCTGGTTCCTGCTGTTCACGTGTGCCCATGAACCCCAGGAGCAAGGCTGGATCAGACCCATCAAACTCCATGCGACATTACAGGTGGCAGGAAAGAAATGCTGAGCTAGAAGATATGCCCAGAATACACAGTTATCTCACAGTTTTTGTTGCTCTTTTTGTTTTATGTCTGTCTCTGTAACACTTTCTCTTTTAGTGCTGTGGAGGAAAGGACTGGTGGTCTTGTTCCCCCTCTATGGCAGATGTCTAGCACACTGCCTGACATACATTGGACAGTTAATATTTCAAAATGAGTAAATTAAATCAATTATGACAATGTACCACGTTGATTTTTTTAAAAAATTGCAAAACCCTTGTCTAATGCTGTTATAACACAGACTGAGACTCTGACTCTTGTGATTTAGCTGCCAAGCCAGCCCGGAATCTCCTGTTTGCTCAGGAAGTTCCCTGATGCCTGGTTTTAGTCCCACTTGTTGAGACTTGCCTGCATGACATAACCCAGATTCTAAGGGACTCCGCTTGCCTGCCTAGCCAGGCTTCCTCACATGGCTTCTTACAGCCACAGTCATTGCCATCCTTGACCTGGTATGTGTCTGTCCTAGTCTCTGGTCAGAAGAAAGAAAAAACCCTAACGTTTCTATGTCCTTTATAACTGACAAAGCAGCTTTCTATAACCAAGCTCATTTAATATTTACTGTGAATATTGTAATTTCATCACCAGTTTATAGATAATAAAAGTGAGGGTGGGCTGTGCTATTACCAACCCAGTCCATGCCTTGGCAACAATTCTGTCTGTATTCACAATCAGCCCATGCTACTCCTAAAGCAGAAAGACTTGGATGAGACTTTAATGATTATAAGAAAATGCCCCACCCCCTTTCATAGCAAACATCTGTTGAGGCAAATATTGTTAATTACTTAAGATAATAAAATTGAGAGGGAGAGCAGGTAAGAGAGTTAGTTGCCTTAGGGATCAGCCAGATCTCAGCTTTGGCTTTGAATCATGACCTGCCCAGCTGCTCCCCTTGTGGTTCTCTGGCTCGAGGCCTGTCTCTTCAGAGTCCAGACCCACCCCCTTCAACAGGCAGCCACTCAGGTTCCAGTCACTACATTCAGCCTGTTTCATAGTCTTCTTGTTTCAAAGGTGTGTCCTGGTGACATGGAAGTGCCATCTGATTCAGATGAAGCGTGACTAGGGCATTCTCCAGGTGTCTGGAGATGACTTGGTGACTCACACAACATTGTGGTGATTGCTGGGGGTGCGGGGGCGATGTAAGGAGACTAAATATTAATGGAAAAACTACAATAAAAATTAAATTAAAAAAAAAGGATAAACCATGAAGCCTGCTGGTCAAGTATGTCAGAAGCGCAATGCCTATGCCAGCAAGCCTCACCTGGCCAAGGGTGACACTGCAGGTGACCTCTTCAGGGTGAGCAATAGAAATACACTCCTCAGAATGCCAGTTTCTGGGTAGGGACCAAAGAGCAGGCAATGCATACTGAAGAGAGCTCCCGGATGTAGAAACTCAAGCAAGTTGAAGACACTGACCCATGGTTTTATATTCTATTAAGGGCAGGGCTGGTGGTGAAACCCGCATCTTTCCATTTCTAAAATCTCGGCATTTGCCCATACACATTAACCTAAGACCTTTCGGGATATGAAAACCACACAGAGAATCCAGGATGTTTCACTTATTAAATATTTTTTACATCAACTAAAAAACTTCATTTAGTTGCTTACACCGTGTGAAGCCTCATCTCTTTGGTAGTCTTGGGGGAAGGGGAGATAAGTGCTGCTTTGTTCCCTCCAGAGTAGCCTTGGGACATGTGCAAGTATTATTCCCTGTGCCCAGAACAATGTAGCTATTTTTCTAAGGACCTGATTGACCCTGCAGGCAGTAATTTCCTGACTCTTGAACCCCAGGGGCCGCAGGAGGGAAGGACGGACGCCTGCTCACTTGAATTCTGGTCCTTCCCAGCAGGAATTGTAAAAGCGGTGGCGCCGAGGATTAAGGAAGAGGAGGAAAAAGTCTTTCTTCTGTGCTAAGTGGGTGTGCCGTGACGTGTCAGCCATTCAGGGCATGAGAATGCGCTGGCTTGGCGTGTGTGTGGAGAGCGGGGCACGGGAAGGGCACCGGAGGTTTGGAGAAACAGGATCCGCCCCAGGTTTGTTTTCAGGAGCCATGGGTGTGGAAAGTTTGCCCCGCCTGGAGTCAGACAGGCACAGAATTTCGTGTGCTTGCCTCTACCATGAAACTCTGTCCGAGCTACAGATTCCCAGTGGGAATGGTGGCATCTTGGACAAAGGAGCTAGAAATACCAATCTCTCAGGCTCACTGGATGATTAAGCTGAAAAACAGAGTTAAGTGATTCTCATTACCTCTACCCATGAATAGAAAACTCAGGAAAACACTGGAAAGATAAAATCAACACCACAAAAATCAGAAAGAACCACTTAAGATGTTTAATGTGGACTAAGCTATGTGGCTTAACCTCCTGGTCCTGTAGGGAAACAGAGGAGAAAGGTGGGACTCAGAGCAGCTGCAGAAATCAAGGAAAACTTCCGGGCCATGGTGGAACTGCAGGGAGAAAAAGAAGAATCAGATGACTATACTTTCAACAACGTGTGTTAAATATTTACAGTATGAATACATAAGTCATATAACCCTCATAAAGCTTGTACAGTGGGTTTTGTTATACTTCACATTGTTTCCACAGGTTTGGAGAGGTCAAACCTGGGTTTCGTACAGTGTGAGTCACAGGTCTTTCATTAAAGTCACTTAGGTTGCTTGTTAGCAGATAGGTGATCTTAAATCTCCCACTAGTCCTACTGAATCATTATCTCTTGGGAGAAAACCAGGAATTGGCATCCTTGTAAGTTTTCTGGGTGATTCTTACACACACTATGGTTAGAGAACCACTCCTTGAGTTATTACTGGCATATTAAGAATCACCTGTGGCCCTTGAAACATACTCATGCTTGTATCCTACCCCAGAGAGAATGATTAAATTATCATTAAATCACTGGGGCAGGCACTGAGATTCATAAAGCCTCGGCAGGACATTCCTTGAGCGGGTTGAAATCCACACTTTGGGTCCACTTATATTTGTGATAGTTATCATTCCAGTGCAGCTAAGGTTGACAGATAAAGTGCAGACGTTCACGTAAATTTGAATTTCAGATTAAAGAAAGGAGTGATTTTTTAACTGTCTGTTGTACTTATTGCATTGAACATACCAATCCTCAGAAAGTTAGTTGGCAAATCTGACAACTCTCAAGTTCAGAGTTGGTATCTCTAAAACCAAAGCTCAGGGTCTTTTATACTTTGGTGTTTCCTTTCTTAGTTCTGAAGGATTGGCGAAATTGGGACAGGGCAACTTATTGCTAAAAACATCCACAGGCACCTCCAGACAAAAGTAAGTTAATATAGATTTACAAATACTGCTGGAAACATAAAGTGAGAATCCCTTGATAAGTGAAGCCTTGCCTCCTGTATTTATTTTCTATTTGTGGCTCTAAGAAATTATCACAAACTTTGTAGCTTAAACAAAACACACTTATTGCTTTACAGTTCTGGGTGAGAAGTCCAACACAGATCTCATGGAGGTCAAATCACCATGTCTGGGTGTCCTCGGGGTGAACCTTGACCTCTCCAGTTTCTAGAGGCCACCCCCAGCCCTGGGCTCACGAACTTCTTTTCTCACCTTTGAAGAAGCGATATTTCATCTCTCTGATCTTTCAGCTGTAGTCACAACTCCCTCTGACCTCAGCTAAGAAAGGCTCTCCCCTTCTAAGAATTAGATTTGATTTATCTGGATAATCAGAATATGATCCTTATCTTAAGATGCTAATTTTTCACATCTTCAAAACCGTTTTTGCCATGTAAAGAATCTTATTCACAGGTTCTGGACATTAGAGTCAAAATATATCTTTATGTGTGTGTGCGTGTGTGTGGCGAGGGGGTTGTTATTCTGCCTACCACATCTCCTAGTTTATTTATTCTATGAATTAGATTTTTAAAACATGGATTCTCTGAAAGCAAATGCAATCTTGTATAACGTAATACAAATACATATCATTATATAATTTACTGTATTATGTCCAAAACTTGTCACTAAACTTCTTAATGATTTTATCAGAATCAGTGGGAAGAGGGTTTAAAGTACAAGTTGAAATGATGGTGATTTAGTCTGGTCAACATACATTAATATAGTGCTTACCTTGTGGCAGGTACTATTCTGAGTATTTAAAAAATGTTAACTCAGTTAATTCTCATGTCACAGCCCAATATATTAAGTGACGGTATTGTTATTCCCATTTTACAAATGAGAAATGAGGTTCAGAGAAGTTTATAACTTACCCAGGTTTATCAGTTAGAAAGTGGTAGGGCTGAGCCCCCAAAACAACATTTCAGAAATTCTTCTGCCCCTTGAGCTCTTGCTATGCTCATTGCATCCAGTGGCAAACTGGACTCAATGAATGCCCAACTACAGAATAACATTTAGAAGTGTCTACAACCTCCCGTTTGAAAAAGTATGAACTTGAGTATGAGTAACAGCATTTCTGAAAAACTGTTCAGTGGGGAAAATGTGAAGCTGAAGAAATGTAGAGTCTTAGTTTAATTAAACATTTTTTACATTATTGTTTTGTTTTATTAAATGTTTTGGGGTGACATTGGTTAATAAAATTATATAGGTTTATACATTTTATTTTTAAATGTATTTTATTGATTATGCTATTACAGTTGTCCCATTTCCCCCTCTTTATTTCCCTTCACCCTGCATACCTCTCCAACCGGCATCCCCCAACCCCCTTAGTTCATGTCCATGGGTCGTACATATAAGTTCTTTGGCTTTTACATTTTCTATACTATTCTTAACTTCCCCCTATTTTCTCCTTACCATTTATGCTACTTATTCCCTGTGCCTTTTTCCCCATTCCCCCATCCCCTTCTCTGCTGATAACCCTCCATGTGATCTCCGTTGTTGTAATTCTGTTCTTGTTTGAGTTGTTTGCCTAGTTTTTGTTTTTGTTTTTTTAGGTTCAGTTGTTGATAGTTGTGTTTATTGTCATTTTACTGTTCATATTTTTGATCATCTTCTTTTTCTTAGATAAGTCCCTTTAACATTTCATATAATAAGGGCTTGGTGATGATGAACTTTTTTAACTTGACCTTATCTGGGAAGCACTTTATCTGCCCTTCCATTCTAAATGATAGCTTTGCTGGATAGAGTAATTTTGGATGTAGGTCCTTGCCTTTCATGACTTGGAATATTTCTTTCCAGCCTTTTCTTGCCTGTAAGGTTTCTTTTGAGAAATCAGCTGACAGTCTTATAGGCACTCCTTTATGGGCTACTATCTCCTTTTCTCTCACTGCTTTTAAGATTCTCTCCTTATCTTTAATCTTGGATAATGTAATTATGATGTGCCTTGATGTGTTCCTCCTTGGGTCCAACTTCTTTGTGACTCTCTGAGCTTCCTGGACTCCCTGGAAGTCTATTTCCTTTGCCAGATTGGGGAAGTTCTCCTTCATTATTTGTTCAAATAAGTTTTCAATTTCTTTCTCTTCTTCTCCTTTTGGCACCCTTATAATTTGGATGCTGGAATGTTTAAAGACATCCTGGAGGTTCCTAAGCCTCTCCTCATTTTTTTAATCTTGTTTCTTCATTCTGTTTTGGTTGAATGTTTATTTCTTCCTTCTGGTCCAAACCATTGATCTGAGTCCCAGTTTCCTTCCCGTCACTGTTGGTTCCCTGTACATTTCCCTTTATTTCACTTTTCATAGCCTTCACTTTTTTCTGTTTTGCAACCATACTCAACCAATTCTGTGAACATCTCGATTACCAGTGTATTGAACTCTGCATCTGATGGGCTGGCTATCTCTTCATCGCTTAGTTGTATTTTTTCTGGAGCTTTGAACTGTTCTTTCATTTGGGCCATATTTTTTTCTGTCTCGGCACACCTGTTACATAGCAGGTGATGGAGCCTTAGGTATTCAGCAGGGTGGGGCAACATACATTGCTGTGTTGTGGCGCTGTACATGGGGGAGGCATCTGAGAGGGAATTATGCTCTTGTTCAGCTCTCTGCCAGCTTTCAGTAACTTCTGCTGCTACCCACAATCAAATTGGGCCCTTCTGGTGCAGATTCTCTGGTGGGTGGGTTTGTGTACTTTCTAGGATCCATGGGTCTCTCCAATGAACTCTCCTGTGAGGCCAGGAGTTTTTCCTGCCACCTCAACTCCCACAGATTTTTCCAGTCAGAGGTTTTGAGGCTTTATTTCCCAGTGCAGGAACCCTGGGTTGCACAATCTGTCTTGCTCCCCAGTTGTTCCTCCCGGTTTATCCACACACAAATGAGGGACTGCCTGCTCCATCAGCCACCCCCTTGCTGCAAGTCCTTTCTGCCCAGCTGCCTGTCTCTGTCCTTCCTACCCATCTGGATGAATGTTTCTTCTTTAACTCCTTGGTTGTCAGACTTCCATACAATTTGATTTTCTGGCAGATCTGGTTGTTTGTTTGTTTGTTTTTTAATTTGTTGTTGTCCTTCTTTTGGTTGTTCAAGGAGACACAGTGTATCTACCTATGCCTCCATCTTGGCCAGAAATCTTGAAAAATTATATAGGTTTAAAGTCTACAATTCTATGATACATGGTCTGTGTATTGCACTCTGTGCCCACCATACACTTGACCCCCTCTACCCTTCACTGCCCTGATTCCCCTTTCCTTATGGTAACCACCATACTGTTGTCTGTGTCTATGAGTTTTTGTTTGTTTTGTTTGTTCATTTGTTGATTTCAGTTTTATATACCACAGATGAGTGAAATTATGTGGTTCTTGACTTTTTCTGTCTGACTTATTTTGCTTAGTGTGATAGTCTCAAGACCCATCCGTGTTGTTGCAAATGGCAGTATTTCATCTTTTCTTATAGGTGAATCGTATTCCATTGTATATATGGACTACATCTTCTGTATCTGATCATCTATTAAAGGACAATTCAGCTATCTCCATGTCTTGGCCATCATGAATAATGTTGCAGTGAACATAGGAGTGCATATATATTTGTGAATAAATGGTCTTACAAATTTTCCAGGTAGATACTCAGAAGAGGTGTTGCTGGGTCACATGTTAATACTATTCTTACTTCTTTGGGTTGCCTCTACAGTGACTGTTTCCATAGTGTCTGTACCAGTCTGCATTCCCACCAGCAGGTAATGAGGGTTCCTTTTTCTCCACTACCTCTCTGACACTTGTTGCTGCTTGTCTAGTTGATAATAGCTATCTTAACAGACATGAGTGATATTTCAGATAAAGTAATTAAACATTTAATTTTGTTTAGGCTATCAGACTCTCATTAGGTGGGACTAAGTGATTCTGTGCTACAAATAAGGCAGGACCATGGAAGGCTCAGCCATGTCCTCAGATAGTTAAGGACCAGGGTGTGGGCTTTGAGGTCCCAGGTGATTGTGAGCTCAATGGCAATACTTAGAGGTAGTAAGATTTCTGTTCGGGGGCATGGGGGTTGATGTTTGGAAAGACAGTCAAACCCAAATTCAATATTAACCTAATTTTTGTTCTTCAGAAATACGCAGAAGCTCAATAAAGAATTTCTGTTCCCAGCACTTCTCCACATAATTTCAATTTACATCTCTAATGCTTATTTATGTTTCTACTTATTGCACTGTGTGCATTTAGGGAAGCCATCAAAAATCCCTTTCAGGACAGGTGTTCCAAGTCAAATGCTTACTCTCCAACATCAGCTTTGTTGGAAAGGCACCAATGAAAAGAAAATGAAAACTGAAAACCTGGATCAATATCTCAATATCAAGTCTTCTTTATTATCATAGAAGCACCTGGAATTCACTGAGGTAAAGAAAACTCAAAGAGCAATGAGTTCTATAGTTAAAATTAAGGTTGCTTCCCTTTCTGCTTTATTGCTTATTGCCTGACCATTTGGGATATATCCCATTTGCCCCACTGGATTCATGCTCCACCCTGGTCTACTTTGGTCTGCATCCTTGGAAACTGTCTTGCATAAAATGAATCAGATGGGCTTCTGATCTCTTGGTTTCTCATTGCATTTGTCAATGAGGTATACCAGCAAGAAAATGGAGGTTAAAGGAAAGAGCAGTCTTGTGGTTCCCTCCGTCCAGCAGCAGCTTGATAGTGACCATGTTCCTCTTTGCAATACCTTAGTTGCTGTGGGGGCCCACTGCTATGGCTTTGCCTCTCACTGGGTTTCTGTAACTGTCCTTCCCTTCCCACTAGGTGGGGCCTGAAGTACCTACCTTTACTGACGTTTATTCTGATGCAGTAGAGAACAAAAGAGGGGGAAAAACTCCTGTTTTACTGAGTTTATAACCTAATGCAAGAAAGACAAAAGATAAACACACTAAAAATAAAATATGCTAGATAGTAATTGATGTTATGCAATAAGACAAAACAGGGATAACGAGTGCTTGGCAGGGAAGGTATGTATTTTTCAAAAGGTATTCAGGGAAGGTATGAGTGACATTTCAGTCAAGACTTGAAGGAGGTGAAGAAGCAGCCATAAGACTATGGAAGACCAACAGCAGTCCTGGTGGAAAGAAGAATATACAAAAAAAACCCAAAAAACACAAAGACAAGAGCAGCCATAAAACATTAAGAGGTCTTTGAGGCTGGAGAAGAGTGAAGGAGTGGGCAGTAAAGGTTAGAAAGTTATTGAGGGCAGTTTATGTACAAACAGATCATTCTAAAAAAATGGCTTTTAATTTGAATGATGGAAACCTATTGGAGAAATTGTGCTGATGAGTTATGGGACCTGACTTACTTTTTAAAATAGTCACACTCACTTTTATCTACAGAATATTCTTGGTTCACATGTAAGGGAAGATGAGTTAGGGGTTATTGCAATAATCCAGAGAGACACCACAATGGTGTGGGTCAAAGAGGGGAGTGGTGAAAAAATGGTTAGGACCTGTACTTGTAAAGAAGGAAGGACTAACAGAATTTTCTGTATTTGTCACAGTTCTTCAGAGAAGCAGAAACAGTAGGTTATCTCTCTCTTCCTCTCTCTCTCTCTCTCTCTCTACCTATATATTTATCTTCAAGTAATTATGGAGAATTGGATCATGGGATTATGGAGGCTAAGAAGTCCCATGACATGCCATCTACAAGTTGGAGCCCAGGAGAGCACATGGTACAGTTCCAGTCTGAATCTGGAGGCCTGAGACTCAGGAGAACCAATGGTCAAAGCTCTAGGCCAAGTCCAAAGTCCTGAGAACTGGAAGAGGAGATGATGTAGGTTCCTGTGTAAGGTTAAGATAAGACTGATGCCCTAGCTTCAGTGAGGCAGAAAGTACCTGAAGGATGAAACAAAAAGAGTTAAGAATGGTTCTTAAATTTTTGACCTGGCCAATTAGAGAAATAAAGTCACTATTTATTTGAAATGAAGAGGTTTTAGGAACAGACGAAGTAGGGCTGGGAAATAGCAGAAAGCAGTTTTAGATATGCCAGATTAAAAATGTCTCTTCAGCTTCTTTGTGGAGATGTCAAGTAGACAGTTTGGATCTACAAGTCAGGGTTCTATGGAGTGATCCTGGCTAGAGAGGCACATTTGAGATTTTCCAGAGCACGTATGATGTGTGAAGCGATGCATCTGGATGTTACCTCCTAGAAAGCAAGTCCAGATAAAGAAAGCACATGGTCTGAGACTTGTTTAGATGTCTTGAGAATCAAGAGGAACAAGCCAAGTCAACTATGAAGAGGTTGTCCAGAAGAAAACCAAGAGAATGTGATGTTCAGAAAGCCAAGGGCAGATAGTATGACTTAGAAGAGTGAGGGATCTTGTATATTAATTGCTGATGGTTCAAGCCATATGGACCTAGGATTAAGCATTACATTAGCAATACAGAGGTCTTTTGAGAATGAAACAGAAACAGTATCTGTGGAGTAGTGGGGTGATCAAAATAATGGGTTGAGTTCAAGGGGAATAGGAGAAAATAATCTGGTGTGAATGTCTACCACTCATTGAAAATTTAATTGTAAATAAGACAAAGGCATGGGGTTCTAACTGGAAGTTAAGATGTAGAATCAAGTGAGGGCTTAATTTGTTGAATGGAAAAAGATATCATATATAACCTTAACCAGACAGGCATAGAATGAAGGGGAATTTAATAATGAAGAAAAGAAAGGGAACAATTTCCAGTTACATACTTGAGTATACAAAGTAAGCATTAACATTGGGCAGTAGAGTACCTAGTTCATTGAACCCGGTCCCAGGAAAATCAGAATTGAATTATTTAGAGCCTTCTCAGCAGATTAATGTAGATCAGTGATAAAAGATGATTCATATCCACTTATGATGTATGTACAGCTCTTCAGGAGTATTTTTGCTGAGTAAAAAGATGTATGTGCTTATTTGCCTAAGAGGATACAAATTAAATATGCAGATCCATGACTCACAGAGAAACTCTTGGGCTCAGAAGGTTTGTTTTGGGTTGATGAGGATCATGAAATTAGGAAACTCTTTTGCATTTTGAGATATAATCTGTTTATTTGTATTAATGACCCATTGAGCTCAGGTCTTCCTTCATAAGCCTCATGGTGGCACTTTCCATGATTTATGATGACTTTCATGTGCTCTCTCTCAAATATTGTCTACTTCAGATATGCCACTTGTGTTTTCACATTCTTCAGTTATTTTCTTTTCTAGACTCTACAAATTTGGCTATCCTCATCTCACCATTTGATGCCTGCCAAAATCACTTTTTATGTGTGATTTCTGAGGACACGAAGATCCAGTTTTAACCTGAGCATCTTGCACTAAACATAACTCTCATTGCCATTTTCCTGGCCACCTCATTTCTGTTAATGTGGCCTAATGTTGCATTAGGTCTCTTGGTAGTCATTTTAGGCTGATAGCTCGTATTATTCATCTTGGAGCCATAGCCTTATGTTAAGAGAACATTTCCTCAGGCCTTGACCTGCATTATCTCATCTAACACTTCAATCACCCTATGGAGTATGTAAAGTTAATATCATTTTACAGAAGAGGAAACTGATACTTAGAAAGCCTCTGGGATGTGCCCAAATCCTAAAGCTAGTGATCAACCTCAACTTGGTAACATCCCACTTCTGTTCAGGAACCTGGCTTTGATGTTGTTCTAAGCAGATATGGGTGAGACAAGAAGAGATATGAAATGTGGTTGTGGAACAGAAGAGACAAGCTAAGTTTGCTTAACATGATTAGCTTATTCCAGAAATCCTTAAGACAAGGAGCTCATCAATTTTCATTGGTACATGTAGAGTTTTCTACCGGGGTTTGAGAGCTTCAGTGAACAGGGAAGTGGCTTCATTAGAGGAAAGTATCTGGTTAGTTAGTCATTGCTTTCCTCGTACAGCCCAAAGACAATACCCTGGTTCCAATGAACCATCTTTCTCCCCACGGGTGTGTGTGAGAAAAGGAACTCAAGAGCTATAAGCCATTACTCATGCTAACAGTTTCGACCTCAGAAAGTATGACTTTAAAACTCCTATGTTCATAACAGCATTATTTAAAATAGCCAAGATCTGGAAACAGCCCAAGTGCCCATTAGTAAATGGGTGTATACAAAAAAACTGTGGTACATATACACAATGGAATACTACATGGCAGTAAGAAAGAAGGAACTCTTACCTTTTGCTACAGCGTGGATGGAACTGGAGAGTATCATACTAAGTGAAATAAGCCAGTAAATGAAAGACAAATACCATATGATCTCACTTATATGAACAAAATAGACTAATGAACAGGATAGAAACAGAGGCATAGATGCATGGAACAGGCTGACAGCTGTCAGAGGAGAGTAGGCAAGGGATGTGAAGGGAGTAGCCAAAGAACATATATGCATGGCCCATGGACATGGACAATTGTTGTGGTGGTGGCTTAAGGGGAGTGGAGGCTGGGTGGAGGTGGGCAAAGGGGAGAAAAGTGGGGACAACTGTGATAGATAGCATAAACAATAAAAAAATGATGTTTTGAAGGTGGGTTTCCTATATTGGTAGGTGAACTAGATTGACAATACTGTAAACAGAGTGTAAGGGAAAAAAATAGGGTTACCCAAACAAGTTGTCACCGAATGCCCAGAGGTGATGAGGACAGAATAAGATTTTAATAAAGCCATCATAATAAAAAATTGTAATTTAACCCCCTAAAAACACACCATTAAACATTTTAGTTTCAAAAATAATAATTACTACTATACCCAGTAGACATCTTGTAGCCACTCCATCTCCAACCCATCATTGACCCCCGAACCATCTCTGGCAGCTTTCTTCACTTCTCCCATCCTCTATCCCATCTGCGAGCTTCACCAGGGCTGCAGGGAACCTCAGGACAACAGTGTAAAGACCACACCAAGTTATCCCTTGCATCATAATGGCCTTGTACAAATGACTACAGGACACATTCTGCTGTGAAAGGGAATTACAGCTCAGTACAGACTGTGGGCCAGAGTAGTCAGAGGTGGGTGGAGACCCCAAGAGAAATTAAGGCACTCACTGGGGAAGCCTGAATGCAAGTCACCAGGCACAGGTCCCCAGACAAAGACCAGAGGTACAAAAGCTACAAGCAAAGTCACTTGGCAGGGAGAAGGTAATACTGGCTTTAAATACTGCTCAGCTTTATCACAGGACAAGGGGAAGGTGATGGTAGGTGCTCAGGAGAAAGAGAAGGCAAAGTAAGAAAAACCTTCACATTTTTAGCCACCTAACTCCATCAACTCGTTTACACCCCACTGTTCTGACCTACTCCACTGGCTGCTGACCATTCCCTGGACAGAAGCTTCACAGTGCCATCTCTGTGTTAGGACTCACGGAAGTGCCCTTTCCCATTCTGTAGCCAAGTGAACTTTCAGTAGGAGCTCCCAAGCCATGTTCATCTCTTTTGGGTCCCTTGATGTAGAACTCTCCTGGGTCCCATCTGTCCCACAAATGCCTGTGAGTCCCCTCCTGCCTTGCCTTCAACTGCACTGTGGTCCCGGGCTCAAAACTCTGCCTCCATCATGTGGTGTTGGAACTGGAGTCCTGGCAACAACTGGGTTTTGGGGCAGACCTGGTGTGTGCCACTTCCTCCACTAACTACACAAGTTAACAGTTTTCCCTTCCTGTGCCTCACTTTCCTTGTCCTTAAAGTAAGACTGAAATGAGGCAATGCATGTGAAGTGCTTAGGATAGTGTTTAGCATGAAGGGAGCAGAGGGGGTTTGCACAGAATGTGTCTTTTGCCCTCATTTTGACCCTGCCCTCCTTGGGCATTTTGGTAGATCCCCAGGTCAGACCACCTCACTGCACTTTTACATGTCCCTTTGAGGCTATCATCATAGCTGTCTGAGAAGCTTATGCATATTTTAGCTAAAGCGAGTGCAACATGCCACTAAAAATGTCACATCTGGAATAGACTAACTCTGTTGTTAGGAGGAATTAGATATGATTACGGCTAATTCAGTTTGTTAAGACTGCTATAGCAAAGTACCCACAAACTGGGTGGCTAAACCAACAGAATTTTATTTTCTCACAATCTTGGAGACTAGAATTCCAGAATCAAAGTGCCAGTTGAGTTGGTTTTCTTTGAGGTTCTTGTCTTGTAGATGGTTGTCTTTTCACTGTATCTTCCCTTTGTGTGTGTCTGTGTCCTAATTTCCTCTTCTTGTGAGGACACCAGTCTTATTGGATTAGGTACCACTCATCTAACCTCATTTGAATGTAACCTGTTTCATGACTTGATCTATGAGTACAGTCACATTCTGAGGTAGTACAGTGGAGGACATCAAAATGTAAATTTTGGGGGGACACAATTTAGTCCATGACACAGACTGCTGTGAAAACATAAAAGGCTATAATTTTTTTGCTAGAGCATCAGTAACAAAGCAGCATCAGCACCAAGTCAATATTTTTTCAGAAGAGCAAGAGATAGGAAGATAGTAGTCCTACCAGCGGACAGACTAGGAAGCCAGCAGCTGAGTTGTGGGGGGTTTTCCAACCTGGACTTCCGAGGAAGCACCAAGTGTGATAGGGAGAGTGGGGGCTTCAGACTAAGAGAAAAATGAATTCCTACCCTAGTTCTGCCACCAACTGAAAAGCAGCATCACTTCTACAGCCTTTGTAAGACATTTTTTCTCTTTTGTAAAATGAATTAACGTTAACATTTGCATATTAATACAATATTGTAAAGTTAAATGATACAATGCATAGCAAATCTTTTTGAAGTGCTGGATACACTCTAAATGCCAAATAAATGCAAAATATAATAATAATTTTAATAATAAAGTATTATTCTTAGTACTGTAGTTAATAAAATTGTTATTATTTTACAGGGTAGGAATACAGAGCTTGCTTTTCACCCCATCATTCTGAACCTCTGTTTTTACCATTGTGGTTCATACTTTCTATTAAGGATCTCAGGAAACCAATGCCCTGAAGAGTGGAGGCTGGAGACTGATAGTCATGGTGAAAATACACACCAAGGGATCAGCATGTGCTAGTAATCAGTGTTTTAGTTTACCTTTGCTGTTGAACACTTATCGGCACTTCACTGAGATGGAAAATACACCCAAGAGTTCTCATCTCATCCCCTCCCAATGCTACAAGGTTTTTCTGAACTCTGTAGTAGGCATCATCCTATCTTCAAAAACTCCCCAGGCCCCAGCAGCTTCTCTTTCTCTGGTTCTCTCTGACTCCTATGTTCTGCTTGGACTCCAACTACCAGCAAGCTCTTTGGGATCTATGGTTTCACTGGGTAATCAGCCTTTGACATTGATTCTCATTCAAGAAACTTCTTCATGGCTTGCTCTTTTACATAGCCTGTGAAAGAGTGATTTTCATGAATTGGATGCTTGTGTTCCTCATCTCCTCCTGATGCATTTATTGAAAACCAAACCTTCAATGTAATAGCATTTGAAGATTGGAGTTTATGAGGGTGAGTGTACCATGATGAGGTTAGTGTCTTTATAAGTAGAGGTAGAAAGACCAGAATTCTCTTTTTCTCTTCTCCTTTCTCTCTCCTCCATGTGAGAACACAATGAGAAGACAACCACCTGCAAGCTAGAATAAGGATTCACGCCAATAACCCAAACATCATGGCACCTTTTTCTTGAAATGAGAATTTCTGTTGTTTAAGTGACCCAACCTAGAGTGATCCCAGCTAAGACAGTGATATTCTGGCCCAGGCTGCACTGAGGATTCCAGGCTTCCAGTTGTGCTGTTCAGGTGATGTATTCATTTAGGAGACAATTTAGTGAGGAAACCATTGTGCAGTTCATGACAAGATGGTAGTGTGTGGTTTACAGTGGAGGAGGTTATCAATGAACAAGTTTAGGATATATTTTGAGGTTAGAATGGAGGAGCTTTGCTGATGGGTTGGGTATAGTCTGAGAGAGATATAAGTCAAAGCTGACTCCAAGCTTTGGCCTGAATAGCTTTGTTAAAAATGATACCACCATTTACTGAGCTACAGAATATGAGAGAATAATAAAGTTTTGGAGAAGAAGTTCTAGAGATCTATTTGCAGCATGTTATGAGAGAAATGCTCATGAGCTATTAAGGGGGATGTTAAATAGGAAGTCAGGTGTCTAAATGTCAGGTAGGGTAGGTAGTGAACTAAAGCAGGGAGGAAGAGGGAGACACATCTCACTCATCGACTCAGCAGTCCTGAGTCTGGTCTGGTAAGATTGCTGGGTGTTCCGAACATCACAAGCAGGGTTAGTGCAGGAGGAGGGGAGTCTTGAACTCTGTGTTGGGAAAGGGAGCCTCTGTAGCAATTTTACTAAGACAAAGAGCCTTTACTAGCTGAATAAAGAAAGACTTTGTAGCTGTACATTATTCCTGAGATTTAGAAGGGAGAGAAGGAGAGGAAACTAGAAACTGACTAAAGTGTATAGCCCCTAAACCTTAATAGTTGGCACACTCAGGATAGCTGAATGTCCACTTGCAGCGTTGCCTCAAGTATACAAAACAAACTTACTAACAACTTTATTTCCTCTATACATCAGTCATATAGACTAGCTGGGTGCCTGCCTGTAGTTTTGTGCTCATGTGTTTCATAAATTTGCTATCTCACTTCCACTATACGTGTTTTTTCTTGTTTGAATTCATCTCTCGTGAGCAAGACGAAAACTGAGGAACAAGCTCCAGGGGAGGTGGCACCCTGATTCAAATCTCTCTCCAGTAACATATAAGTAAATTACAGCTTTCTCTCCAAATCCTCAAGTCCTGCTGAGGGCAGTGGAAAGGCATGGAGAATTCAGGATGAAGACTTTGGTCATGAACTTGGATTATTACTACCTTTTCTCAAAATCACACCGTTCCTTAATTGATTAATTTAACACATTTATTGAGTGCTATTTATCAAATCCTAAGGATGTAGATTTAAAATTTTGAATGAATTCTAGAATCTTCTTAAACATCTAGGATTCTTCTGTGGCAAAATATATAATTTATACACTATTTTAAATTTTTATCATAAAATCAAAATTCCAGTATGACTGTTACAGGGACTTATTTTTCTACAGAAGATAATCACGGTTGTCTAGCCTAATGCCAAATACTTCTGGTGTTGAAGAAAGTACTATTTTTGAAGAGAGAGGATTATTATTTACTGAGGTTACCTCAGTTTATACCACGAAATTAGTATTTTTCAGAACTCCATGAATTATTTACACATGGTTCTATCACCAGCACTGCCTTGTGAATGTCAGTGTTCTCTGTCGTTAGGGGCATCCAGGCTTTCCTAGCCTGGGTACCTTGTGTCAAGGCCTGTGTTCATAAGGAATAAAAATTGGGAATAGAAAATGACCTTGTGGTTTGAGAATTAGTATTGGGCTGATGGTTTTTCTATTCTTGAGATTGAGGTATGAGGGGTACATAAGGGAAGGGTGAAGATGATGTTTCACATACTGACATTTCAGGTTTGAGGTCCTTAGAGGAAACCACATGAAAGGTTTAGCTGGCAATTGGATACGCAATTTTCAAGTTCAATGTTGGCTAATGAATGAGGAATACCAGAAAACCATGGGATTTGTCAGAGGAAGCAGGTGAAAAGAAAGGAAGAAAGCTGAGGGAGTACAATTCTGGGAACTACAAACCCTTCAAGAGCTGGGGGATAGAAGCATGCATGGGAGTGATCAAACCTTCTCCAGATCCTATCTGGTTACAGTGTAGTTTGGAGTACATGTCAGAAACCAATTTACAGATGAGAAAATATTGCTTCTGAAATCTTAGGGGACTTTCCCAGGGTCATAGAGCTAATAAGCAGTAGATCGGGCACTCACCCCCACCCACAACAAAACAACAGCTACAGTCTTTGTATTTGCATTTACCAAGCTGTTTCAGCTCCAGAACACCAACTCTGACTGCCAGAACGTTGTTTCTTTTATTGCTCTGAAAGCTGAATATCTCTCATGTCTAGACAGGTTTTTTTCTTTTCTTTTTCTTCTCACCAGACAGAAGGCATTTTTTTTTCAGAATGAGAGACCTTATTCTTTACTTAGGAGTGAAGAATTCCTGAAGGTGAAAAATGGGCCAGTGATATCAATGAAGAGGCAGCATACACATAGCACACACATGACCTGTCTCCTCTCTGCATTGCTTCAGCCAATTGTCCTTGGCCATTAATATCTCATGTAGTTAATCTCAGGTAGACACCAGGGCCCTTCCAGCAGAGAGCTGTTGTAGCATCTGTGCTGGCTACAGAGAAGAATGCCATGTAGTTGTACATCATAGCTTCGGAGTTGGACAGATGTATCCAAACTTAGTCCCAGCACTAGTGTCTGTGTGGGCTTGGGTGCATTTACAAACCTCACTAAAACTTATTTTTCTCATTCTGAAAATGGAGACATAACCTATAACTAAAGTGCTATTATATTAAAATCATCTTTGCAAAACTGCCAGTGCAGGGCTGGCACACAGCAGCCACTCAGAAAACACAAACTTATTTTTTAAAAAGCTAATTGTACAAATACGAGAATCAGCAATTTCAGAGGTAGAATGATCCACTTTCCGTTTTTCTTCCAAAACAGAGGCTACAAGAAGCCTCATAATAGAATGAAAACCCTAAATGAGTCCTAGAGAGATGCCGCTACACCTCCTGATCCTAAGAGCTAAGATGTGATGAAGCTTTGATGGAGGCAAATGAGGGAAAATGACAGGAAACAAGGCTGTACAAAGTTTTCCAGAAATCACTTGCTTTAAAGGAGAAGATACTGGTGCTCACTAATATAGATTAAGCATAGAAATTCAAGGTTAATTAGAGCTATATCATGAAAGTCAGGGCACTGAAAAACTAAAAACTCTCTAAACACAAATTTACTGAGTAGGTGTTATTTCAATTAGCCTTTCACAAAATGGTAAAACTGGAATATCCTATCAAGAACGTCACAACATTGCTAAGACGGCCTCAATTGGGATATTCCTGACAATTTGGGTGAAATAATTCTTCATTATCCCCAAATGTTCCTCACACTGTGGGGTGCTTTACATTCTTATTTTCACTACTAAAATGTAACAGTGAAAATGCCTCCCCACTTCCTTCATGCACCCTAGGGCTCAGTAGCACACGCATATGAGGACTGTGCTCTCTCTGACCCATATTTTTCAGATAAGAAAAGATTCAGACCAGGAAAGCATCTTATCTGAGTTCCAACAGGTATTTTCTCTTGCTCTTAATTCTTTGAACAAGAAGCTTTTCGATTGCACTGCTACATTGCTTATTATTACATCCTTTGACCCAACCCCATTTCTCTTTCAGAACCAGAAGTCAGAAACTTGGTAGAAAGAAACTCACAATCCATCTGATTCAACCTCCTCATTCAGCCAATGAAAAAATAAAGCATGGAGAAAAGAATAACTTGGTGGATTAAATGCAGGCTCAGGGCAAATGGTGGTAACTCAGTACCTATGAATAGATACCTTGGTGAAGGTTGTTTGTTATAGAATGTTAATGTTGGGATTGACATTGGCGTTTGAGAAAAAGAGGTCCTGAGTGAATGCATGCCTTTATTCTGGAGGACAGGGTTGGGGATGTGGTTGGCACAGGGGGCATTTTGCAGAGAAAGTAGAATTGATACCAAGTTGATATCCAAATCCCAAAATGGTGAAGTTGAAGGCAGGGTATCTGGTAATCAAACATACATTCATTAGCCCAATATTTGCAATAGTAATTATGGTAGCTGTCCTTTGTTGATACCTTACTGTATACCAAGCCCAAACCTTCCCTTCCTGGTGGGTTCTCGCTATATCCATCTTACAGATATATTTTTACAGTAAACTGAGTGAGGTTCAGGGAAGTTTGGTAATTGTCTGAAGTCGTACAAGTGGTGTCAGCAGAATTGAGATTCAACAAACGTGTACAGAATTCTTTTTATATGTCACTTTCTGTGACACCCATTGGGAATATACAGATAAATAGGAGACACCCTTGCTTTTGAGGACCTCGTGGGAAAGGGTACTGTAAAGCAGATGTTTTGAGTATAGATACACGGCTCTACCTAAACTGTAGGAACTGAGAAATGAGAGGTGTCATCTAAACTGGTTGGCTGTGGAAGGAGTTTTCAGGAAAGTTTTCTTAGAGGACTCCTACACCAGCTCAGACTTGAAGAATAGGTGGAAATTTATTAGAGGAAAAAGGAAATTGGGCGGTGAAGTCATAGTGCAGGGAAGAAGTGAGAACTTCTTAGAATGGGCAAAGACCCAGCAGCCAGAAACGGGGCTTTTTTGTGGAGCTACAGCTTTAACATGGGAAAGCGTGAGCCACGTGTTTCTGGAGGGGGCCTTTAGGATACTGTACTTTGCCCCGTCCAGGTGACTGCAGAATCCACAACAGCCTTCTGGAACATCCAACACAGTGGGGAGGTGGAGGGAATAGAAGGAGCCAGGGCTCCAGGGTCAGACAGCTTGGCTGTGAATCACCACCCTGTTCCTCTTTCCTTCGCTCTGAATGTCTGAGCCAGGACGCAGGGCCAAGAAAGCTGGCGATGGCACCAGTCAAAGCCGGGCCTTTTCTTACTGTCGTTTGCTGGACTCCTTTTTATTTTGCATTTTCTCTTCTTTTAAAACTGTTTCTCTTGCTCTGCTCTCTTACTTCCACCCTTTCCCTGGCTGCCTTGTTTCCATTCTGGAATATCTCTGGGTGTCTCTTTGTCTGTTCTGTCTTCCAATCAGGTTTTAAGCAGCGAACCTGCCATTCCTGTGTGACTCTGAGAAGTTGCTTAACTTTCTGGGCCTCAGTTTCCTTAGCTGTAAAATGGGAAGTCTCTCTCATGGAGTGTGGAAGGCCACATTTGATGTGAAAGCTTGGTGCAAACTGTAACAGGTTACACCAATGTATTTGCCATCGATATCATTATCCTGAATTTATCATTAAGGATAAAGACATACCTCAGAATTTGTAAGTTTTGTAAATTTGTAAATTTGTAAGTGGCTTAGTATGAGTAACTGGAAAAAAAATAGTTATTTACATTTAAATACAAGTCTAAATCTCTCCTGTTCAAAAGTAGTGATTGCTACCCCAAAAGAATTGTACATTTCTAATTTTAAAAGGCCGTTTTATGGAAATGAAGTTATTTGTGCTGCATGGTATGTTCTTGTATCAATGCAAATGCTGAAGAGTGTGATTTATCCAGACTTCCCCACCAATGGGAGAAAATGGCAGGAGCCTGGTTTGTATCACATTACACGTTTTGTCACTACATTACCTGCAAAGCCTTTCATGAGGCAGGAGAGGAAATAAGCATTGTGGGTATGTTGTGTTTTCTCAGCTGAGCTTGGCAACAAGTATGCTCCAGTTATCAGGATGGAGTGCATGGTACATCTGGGAGAAATGCAATCTCATTGTCAAAGATTCAATGCAAGCTGATTTGTATGTACAGTCCAGTAGAATTTAGTGAATGTGAGCCTTGCAGTGTGTTTAGAGTCACTGTTCCCAAAATCTGAGTGTGTAAATCCAATTTACATGTTTAATTACATCTATTCTAAGTGCACTCTTGAATGCAAGTTGCCGTATTAGTTTTTGGAATCCACGCCAACAATCATCTCTTGCAGCCATGGCAGGCAGGAAGGGCTGTCATTATTGGGGGGTATGTAACTTTGAGGCCAGTAAAAATAGACTACAAAGCCCATAGTTACTTGGCCTTGGCTGGGGGAAGAGGTTGGGGTGGGAACAGGGCTGCAGTAGAAAGGTTTCCTGAAAACTTTCTCATTATTCATTGATGGATAATGCCCTTTCAGAGGTAGAATAATCCTCAGGAAAGAAGAAAAGCCCACAAAAATGCAAAATGCTAATTATACTCTTCCCACGAAGAAAAAATAAGCATAGATTTAAAATAAAAGAAATTAATAAGGGGGGACAAAAACAACTTCCTTTGGGAACCAACTTAAAATAAAGCTTGTGTGAATGTAGAAGTCATTTCAGCTCTGGAGGTTTTAGGTTTACATTTTTAAAAGTAAAATTAGGAGGCTGTACTAGTGATATTCAAAGCATAGCAGCAGAACACCCTTTTTTGAATGAGAAGTGGAAACCTATTGAATAAAATGGAGAGAACTGGTATTTTACAAGTAATATTAATTCAATACAATTCATAATATTTGCTTATTTTAATAGTCTATGGAAGCAAAGAAGTAATTCTAAGAAGTGCAAGCACTAGAAATGTGCACCTCTTTAGATAAATTTTGGTAAAAAGTAGAATGGATAACATGGCTCCTGACAGGTAAAAATGTTGCTCTCTATTGCCAGCCCCAATATAAACCTTAGGACTTGCACGCATAAGTGATTTACAAAGAAAGATTTGCCCAGGTCTGTGCAGCAAAGAGCTGCAGTGATGTTGTGAATTGCCTCTAAAACTCAGAGAAAATCTGAAACTAAGAGATTGTCCCAGTGTCACTGGACAGGCTTTGTGCTGGGGATCTGAGGATCCCTGGCACAGTCTGGGATCTCCAGGAGCTTGAATTGTGCAGGAAAGAATTTAAGGACAAGTTTTGAGTGAGAGCAAAAGCAAGTTTTATTTAGGTAGCGTGAAAGAAAGAAGGTAGGATGTAGGTTCCTGAGACAGGATCAGGATTTTAGCCCAGGAGGGGCTGCCACTCTTCCCTGCCCCCTGGTTGCAATCTCACAGGGCACCGCTCTGAAAGAAGCAAAAGTACACATTAGAGTGGGCGTGGGTGAGCTCACCAGTGAGTTGTGTGTTGTGCTCAGTCATTTCTTGGCATTTTATGTGTTTCCAAAGGTAGGTCATTGCTAAACTTTACAGCACTAAATTCTGACTCCTCTCTCTGGTTGGGAGGGAGTCTTGTTCCTAATATGGTTTGTTCCTGATGTGTCATGGCATTTGTGCCCCTTGGCCCACTTCTACTTATGGTATCAGCATGTATTATAGTAATGGTATAATGAGCTTTGGGGTGGATTCTCTGGTCAACTTTTCCTCCATCTTGGATTGATCTAGTTTTAGCCAGTCCTTGTGGTTGACATCTGCACTCACTGCAGTTGTTTTCTGCCATAAACTATTTCCCTTTGATTAGGCACGAAGGTGGGGGCTCTGGTGAGAGGACTGAGCCATTTACCGGCCTGTGATATCCACTCCTACTTTCTCATTCCACTTGTTGGGGATTTTTCCTAACTTCTGTCCATCCTGCCTCACAGTGGTCGGACCTTCACCTGGAAGGCACACGACACACCCGGCCCAGGGAGAGGGAGATCCTTGCTGCACAGGCATAGAAAGTGAATAAAAAGAATGACAGGAGGCCATGCTGGCCAGGAAAGGACAGGGTCTGCCTTGGTTTGCCCTTAGACACGGAAAAGATCAAGCTCCCTGACATATCACCGACAATGAGATGGCCCTCCTCATTCATCAAGTACAACTTAGAGAACATCAAGAGTTGCACTTGCCCCTCCAATGCAAGTAGCTGGAGTGGAAGTGGAGGGTACAAGAACCAAGATTACTCTGTCCACTCTCTCCTGAATCAGCAGAATGGTCATGATTCTTTCCTCTCTCTGTGACATGTCTGATAGGAGGTGACACGGCATGTATTCTTCAAATTGAAACACTTTGTGAATAAAACACTGCACTGTTGTTAATAAAGGTACAACGATGGGTGGAAAATAGAACTGTTTTGAGCTAACCAGGATGCTGCCACCTTAATCTGATGTCTGTCCCCATTTCAAGTCCCTGTGCTTCCTCCAGTTATACCCACAAATGGCCCACTATTCACGGACCCACATTCCCCAGCACCTGCAAGTTCTTTGGAGATCATGTTTTCTGGGTGCCCCACAGAGTGACAGGGATTTACTAGAGGCTCAGTAAAGAGTTTTTGAGCTGAACAGAAACTGTTTCCTCCCCTAAAAAATACACCATCCTCTACCACTACTTAAGTGTGTGCTTTAAGCTTTGGTTGCCTTGTATATAAAAATACATATTGAAGTACCTTTGCTGAGAAAAACGGTCAGGCCCATTTTCTAATTCTTGAAGTTGACTACACATATGGCTGCTGCTTTTTCTCTTTCTCCTCCTCTTTTCTTTTCTTTTCTTTTCTTTTTTCTTTTCTTTTCTTTTCTTTTCTTTTCCTTCTCTTAATTTTTATTCTTTAATGGTTGAGTTAAGCAATGAATAATCTCATTTGAGTAATATGACAGTGATTCAGAAATCCAAATAATGCTTATATGGATATTTGTGATTTGAAATTATGAGACTAAGAAGTAACACTTGATGTTTACTAAATACCACTTTATTTTATTTTCTAAATTGCACTTGAAATTCAATATTATTTTCTATGAGGTTCAGGTGTACAGTATAGCGGTCAGACATTTACATAACTTAGGAAGAGACCCCCCGATTGATCTAATAGCCACCTGGCACATACGCAGTTATTGCAACATTATTGACTATATTCCCTCTGTCGTACTTCACATCCATGTGACCATTTTGTGCCTCTCAATTTGTACTTCTTAATCTCTTCACCTTTTTTAACCAGCCCCCTAACTCCCCTCCAATCTGGCAAAAGAAGAAAATTTTCAATACCACACTTTTCTTTCTGTGGTTCTCCCTTCTGGATCCTGTGTATCACCTGATTACCAGTTTTAAAATATTAAGACACCCAGACAGGCATTTTTTCTCCCTGGGAGAGGCCCATGTCCTGACTTGGTCATGAATGAAATGACTTCACTATCAGACCAGGACTGCTGCACAGGGACCATGTGCAGGGGAAAGAAAACCGAGTCAACGCTGCTTTGCCTCATCCTGTCTGAGATTCAATGACCATTGTATCAGTTAGAGGACTGCAGAAGACAGAATTCACTCCACCTTTTTTCAACAGCAGGACTGTCTATGCAGGGCTATGGACAGCTCACTGAATTATTGAGGACGCTGATGAAGGAGGCCCTAGACTGTACTTCCTAAAGAGCTTCCCAGAGTCATTGTGCAGGACTGGCCTGCCAAGGAGAGGGCTGCACTTGCTGAATCACGAGCTGCTGAATCGGGAAGTTGCTGCTACAATAACTAACTGTAGGATGGTACTAGCACTCTCATGGGGACAAGGAGGGAGAGATGAGGAAATGCAGCAGTAGGTAAAAAAATCTACCTTTAAGAAGGTGGTCAGATTCACAGTGTGAAGAGCTGCCTACAAACATGTCCAAATGATCTACTTCTCGCCTGCTCTGTGATCTTATCTTTTCATAGTGCTGAGTTTCACTGAGGATCCTGCCCTGCCCATCTGTATGTTTCTATGTATCAGCCATCCTCCTAGCCCCTTACCTCAACCCTGTGCCTTTGTGCGGCCTGGCCCCCTGTGCTGAAATCTCTCTCTCTCCCCCTTGGTTCTTTCTTTTTTCCTTTGGTATACATTGACATTGTATAGCACCTTCACAAGTGTGAATGGAGTTGTAAAATGCTGCAGAGATCGCTCATCATAGGTTAAGACAAACACCTGACTCCGTGCCGAGTCCAAGCACATTCCTCTGTCCGCATACCGCTCCTCACCCTGGATCGTTTGGAGATGCCACTCCCACCCGTCGGCATGCCCTCCCCACGCATTCTGCTGCTGTGAACGAATGAGCACAGTGTGCTCTCTAGGGCACGTTGGGTTCCTTTGGCCATTGATTCATCTCATCGATTCACCTTTGCCAGTCCAGCAATTTCAGGTTAAAATCAGGCTCTTTGAGCATTCTGCTTCATTATAAATTTCAATTCTTTTGGCTTCTGTTCTCAGGTCACTTGTCACTGTTTAAAACTAGGTGGCCTTTTAGACCTGATATTTGGCACTGCTTCTCCAGCTTTGACCTTTGACTTTCTTCTTGACCACAGTCCATTTTTTACCACTTTATTAAACTTCTTTATTCCCTTGTAAGTTACTGTAGAAGACCAGCTCATTCTGCCCAGCCAGGGCAGTCTATTCACTATGTCTTAATTGAATTCCTCTTGTAATCCATTCCCAAACCCAGATGTCTTCCTATAGATTCAACCCAGTGCACCCTAGCCTATACCAGGAACATTAATGTGTTTCCTGCAGTCATGGCCAACTTCAGTGAGCTTTAAGACACCACTCCATAGCATCTTCTTGATGGGCCTACACAGCCTATCTTAATTTAAAATGGCAAAGATTTCCCTATCTTAGCACCCCCAGTAATCTTTATTTTGGTCTAAATTTTCTTTCTCTCTCATAGTATTTATTGCCCTCTAATATGTGATATAATTTTATATATTTATTACTTCATTTTTGATCATTCAATCTTTCCTGCTGCAATATGATGTCATGAGGGCAAGGTTTGCTCTTATATTCCAAGAATATATAATAATGCCTGACACAGAACAGGCTGACAATAAATATTTTTTTGATGACTGAATGACGCATCTAGAGTTCAGGACCATGACTTCGTTACTGAGTTAAATGGTGGCTTCTGTTTCTTTTTTGAAATTTGTGAGTCTCCTCATAGAAACTGATACTCAACAATATGACTGAAAGGCATGTAATAAGGTTCATGTCAGACTTCTCTGCTCTGTTGAGTAAAATAATGAATGCCTGCAATTCTCAAAACCTATTGGAAGGAGCTTAAATTCAATAGTGGATGATTAATCAGACATGACTTGAGTAGAGTTGCCTGTAAATGAGTGAGAACATCCTATTCTGTACAAATGGTATCTTTTCCACCCTGAGATTTGACCAGCAGTAAAATAGTTTTTCTGATTTAGGCAACATCAGGTTCACAATAGTATAATCCTATCATAAATTATCACTTTTCTTTTCTCCTTTCTTTCAAGTACACAGTTCATTTTATTTAGCTTGGCCAAATATTTCTATAAATAATTTAGGAAAATATGACCAAACTAAGATCTCAAATTGTAGCAAGAAGATTAACAATCTGTTATAAGAAAATAGAAGACCGAATACTTAATTATTCACCATCTCCACTTTCCTACAGTGGCACAATAGGGAGAACATTGCATTGTATTCACTTATCAATTAGGCGACGTAATTAAATGGTGTGGGACACAGGTCACTCCTCTGGAAAATGGGACAATGATAGCCTATCAAGTTACTGGGTGTGATAGGTGAGGTACGCCACCTGGTACTTAATGAATAGTTAAAGATGCTACCGAGTACTTCTTCTGGATTTGTTTGTCCGATTCCTGTTCTCCAGTTTAACCCTCATTGTGTTTCTCACGACTCTGGTATCTGTGCTTGCTTTACCTGAAGTGTCTTGGCCCTCAATGTTCTACAAAATCATGTCACCATTAATCATCCTAATCTGACTCCCACCCTCACTCTTCTTTCACTTATATTTTTCTGTCAACTTCAAAACCTTCTAAGGGGGGAAGGTGGAGCTAGAGAGTTTTGTTAATGAAAAAAGTCCTGTTGGCCCCTACCTGAGCTTAGCAGGGTAGAATGTTAAATCTTTCAGAGATGTCTGTCACTGGCCTGGTATAGGTCCCAGTGAGCTTGTGCAAGAGTTTGGTCTTCTCACACTAGGGTGACACAGATGTAAAGGGAAATGAAGAGAGAGGTCATGTAAAGAGGTTTCAGTTTAGGAGAATTTAAAAACAATTTTGAAAAGTGAAAAGGCATATTGCATTCAAAGTCATGAGAGATTCACTACCAAAGTGATGAGAGGCTGTGTGCTGGGGGGGAATTGATTACACACTGGTGAGAGTGGGCAGAGTAGATTTATGGGGCCTGTGAATATTAGATAAAGAGGAAGATATTAGCTGAAAATAGAAAGGTCCATTTTTAAATCACTTTGTGAATGAAATAAGAAGATGGAGAAAAGCTCATTTTTTCCTTTAGACAATATATAAAAGCTAAGAGGGAGAAGTGGGTATTGACAGAATTAATGAGTTCTCTGTCCACAAGTCCCTTAGCTCTTTGGCTCAGACAAGGCCCCTCATGTGTCCCAGGGAACTGAGGCCTGAGGAATGAGAAGGCTCTCTGACCTTGTCAAAATGCATCTCTGTCTGGACCAGACCAGGGTTGTTTATCTTGTGAGATAATCTGTGTTCAGGGCACAAACATTTCTTACTTTGTAAATATCGGCGACAAGTCCTTTCAAAGACAACTCTCCAAAGATGTCATTCTCTGAACTGAGAAAGAGTTGTCACACACGGGTCTGTAAGTTCAGAGACTGTCCAGAAGAGTTTAAATGAATCTTCTTGACAGAGTATCAGCATCCTCTGTCAATTAAAATGATTACTTGTTTCCTTAAATCTATGAGCCTATAAACAAGGCATGGGTTTGTTTTAATTCAAACAAACATTAGCTGCCCACTCCCACCCTGTGTAAAAGTCACCTAGATTCTAGAACGCAACTGTAAGCTGTTTTCCTTGCTTCACACAGCAGCTTGCTCTGCTTTTAGTGGCATACCACAGACTTCTATTGAAGCCTTAACATTCATGCTTTGACAAACAATTTTTCATGTTTTAAAAATTTTTTAAAAGCCAATCATGGTGATTTGGAGCTAACATTCCCATTTTTCAGACTAAGACTGAAACTTTGGAGTTGTTTCATTTGTATCTTCAGAAATAAAAATAAAATCAATGTTACTGAGTTCTAACTTTATTATTTGTTTTATAGTCTGGAACAAATGCTTCTACTTCCTGTTCTCAGAACACATTTGGGGATTGACTTTCGTTCTCTCTTTAGCACACACTGTTTTCTGTGCCTGAAATACTCTTCACCTCTCTGTCTTTCTGAATCTCACTCGTATGCCAAGGATAACCTTTGTTGACAATTTACAGAAGTTGCCTTGGTCCTTCCAGGAGAATATGAAGTCCTTCACCTCTGGACTCTTCAAGATGTACTGGAAACCTGTCCTTTCTTACCTTTTATGTGTAAGGACTTGGATATGTGCACAGTTGTCTGCCTAAGTAGGGCCAAGCAGCACCTAATGCTAAGGGTTGAATTGCAGCCCCTACCCTTCTCCAGATTCTTGTTTTGAAGTCTTAACCTCTGGTACCTCAGAATATAATCTTATTTGGAAGTGGGGTTGTTAATGTCATTAGCTAAGTTAGGATGATTCCTTAGTTAACCAGACATATTTATTTAGGTGTTCTTATAAAAAGAGGAAATTTGGAAACTTACATGCACACAGGAAGAGTGCCATTTGAACATGAAGGCAGAAGTTGGGTCCATGAGTCTAGGAGCTAAAGAGCATCAAAGATTCCCAGGATCCCATCAGAAACTAGGGGAGGGGATTGGAGCATTTTCTCTCTCACAGTCTGCAAAAAGAATCAACCTATCCTGATCTCAAATTTCTAGTCCTAGAACTGAAAGATGATGCATTTCTATTGTTTAAGCTCCTCAGTTTGCAGAACTTTGTCACTGCAGCCCCAGCAAATGAATGTGCCTTCCATCAAGGTCTTGCAAATTATGCCTTGGTATGATATTGGGATTCAGAAAAACTGAAAAATCTGATAAAATCCATGACACAAGTCAGCTTCGTGTCACGTCATCTCTCTGAACCTTAATATTATCACCTTAAAATTATGTTAGTAACAGTGCCTACTTTGTTTTCCTTACTTTTTGGCAAATTCAACGATATCAAACATAAAAGACCTTTTTAAGCTGTAAAGCACCTGACAAATATTAGTTATGCCAATTTTTGTAGGCAGCTCACAAATCTCTTTTGATGGGTTGAATAAAGGGAAATTAAATGTGCTTGGTGTGAAATATATTTGGGCACCATCATTAATGATGACTGAAAAAATACTGGTCCTGAAAAGAACGCCCACCTAGTGAAGGTTGTTTTCTATGCAAATAATCGCAAGTAGTGTGTCTAACAAGACTCGAGTCTTATTTATTTAGATCGTATCATCTACATGTTGATACTGTCAGTGTGGTCCCCTGCTCAGCAGCATCTGTGTCTTTAGGACACTTGCTAGAAATGCAGAATCCCAGGCCCCAGCCCAGACATGCTGCATCAGAGTGCGCACTCAACAAGATCTCCAGGTGACTTGTACATGTGTCAAACTTCGAGAATTGCTCTAAAATCCATGTCATATGTAATTCACATTCCTCAAACCTAAGGCAAAGTAGTTATTAGTAAACATTCTTTCATCCATGACATGCAACATTGGAAAACCTCATGCTTTAGAATTTGACAGATCTGCTTTTTAATCCCATACCGACCATGTCGTTACCTCACATGGCACCACGCCAACCTAAATGACTTCCTTTGTGATGCCTCAGTCTCCTAGCCTGCAGAAGAGAGATGATAGTATTTAAGGTGCGTGGTTCTAGAAGAAGAGTAGAGATAATGCACATCAACCAATAGGCATTCATCATTGATCCGAAAAATGCCTAGGATTCTGCATTGTTAACAAGTGTCCATTCGGGTCCTTCATTTCTGGCTGGCTAGTCACTATAGAGAAAGAAATCAGATTTTCCAGGGGTTCAGGGATCACACAGGGTGCCAAGGACTTTTTGGTGTAAATTCCCTCCAGGAGGTGGTACTTTATGACCTGGGGACCAAGAGGGACTCGATGCTCACTGCAAACATGCTGATATCCTTGAGAGGAAGGCTCTGAGTTTCTCTGTAACCCCAGCCTCCCTTTGGAGAGATGTGGCCATCCTTGAGACCCAGCACATGTTGCACCAACACCACTTCTGTCTCAAGTGTCATGGGCCCGCTCCCCTCAGCCAAAGGCACCGCTCCGGCTGAGCTCTCAGTGGGTAAACCTCTCCTCTCTACGCCGCCAGGTCAGGCACCACTGAGCAGCAGCATTTCATTCCTGCAGAGATTGTTGTCACTTGATTTTATCATTTAGATCTTTTAAGCATCTTTTCAATGCCAACAAAAGTCAGTGCTGCCTTCTGGGGGAAGCCATCAGGGTATTGGTAATGAGCTCTGTCATTGGCATAGACTCTGGGGAAACAGAGGCACTTTGTTCCCAAAGCTCACATGGTATGACCCGCTCACTGTGTGAAATGTTAATATTTTGCTTCGTGCTTGGCACCGGGTGCCGCTGCCAACAAGAAAGCTTTGGGGGAGTTTGCTGTACATTTTGGGAAAACTGCGTGGAGCCAGGCCAGATGTCAATGTGTGAATCAGAGTGCTTCTGTAAAATTCGTGACTGTTCACTTTATTCTTCAGCAACTCCGTGGAAGCTGAAACATACACATTTAGACAGAGTGGCACTTGCTTTTTTGGCCTCAGTCAGATGATATCATGTGGCACGTGGATGTGGAGACAGTCAATGATTATTTTCCCTCCAACTGCAGGGAAGCCCCCACATCATGCCAAAGACCTTCCTCAAGTCCAGTAGCTTCAACCACCTTGTGTTTGTTTTTTTCCATATGATGGCTCTTGTAATCCTTAGTTGTAGTTAATTTGATTTCACACAATTTTATCAGACTGTATTGTGACAGCTGTCATATCAGCGTGCATTTAAAAAAATCTTATCAAAATTGGTGAATTTTTGTGTAACCATTTTAATATTGAAGATGGAAGAAAATATGCAACATTTTCAGCATATTATGCT
>VMDR010008007.1:0-38178 GCA_007922815.1 Macrotus californicus
CCTTTTTGTAGTTTCCAGTACATTAATGCCTGCTTTTTTTTTGTATTAACTCCATATTTCTTATTTTCAATTATTGCATGTACTTATTTCTACTTTCTCTCCTTTTCTAGAAATAAATTTATGTTTTTATGTATTTATCAATTCTATTATCCTGCCTTTCTTAGCTTTTTCGACTTCTTTTTCTGAAATTTTTTTATGTTGAACACACTATTCATTTTCCATCTTTCTGTTTTGGGGTAAGGACAAGTTTATGGCTCTGCTTTCGTTTTTAGCAAAACTTCAGCACCGCACCTCTCTTCACAGAGAATGCTTTCAGTACCGCTGGGCTCCAGGAACTCAGACATTGTACTTTCGTCTCCATGGCCTAAGAGTTTTTCATTATTTAAAGGAAAAATTTATCTTTTAAATTCCCACTGGTTGAGAGACTTGGTGTCCTCCCTTGTCATGTGTTTCTGGGAGTATTGCCTTTTTGTTGGGAACAATGGGCGACTAGACATGTCTTATTTTTACTCTTTGGAATTTTGAACTTGCTTTGAGTCTACCTTATGGTTGATAGCTATAAATAACCTGGGTATACTTAAGAAGAAGCTACATTCTCTATCTATCTATAGAAATGTTGATATTCTATACTTACGGACTATGTTATTCAGATTTGTCTGTGTTTAACTTCTGTTCTATAAGTTTGTGACTTGCCAAGGATGGAACATTAGGATGATGCTTCCAGCAATTCGTATATTTATATGATTTTTAAATTCTTGCTCTATCTGGGAGATTTTATTACATATTCCAAAGTGTGAGATCCTTATAGAGGGGATGGTAAGATAGTTTAAATAGCACATGGGCATAGAATAAACACCAAAGGATAACATGGTGGGGAAGTCATTTCCTTTTTATTTGTCTTCAGGCTCTCAGTATGTTGGAAGACAGCCTCCACTAAATGGTGGTAGCATGGTTCCATCGCTTTGTCAGTTCTGCTAATTCCATGTGATGCTAGAGAAGGATAGCTCGGGTTGGAATGCTGGGGAGAATATAGAGTAGTGTGGGGAATCTTCCGCTCGCCCTGGCCCATACATTCCCCACCACTCTTCCCTCTGATGTCTGCTCTTGGAGGTGACTAGTCTGTCGGGGTCATGCCCTGTGGATCCCCGTGAAGGGAGCAAACCTGTACGACTGCTTTTGTTTTCATAAGGAGCATGGGAGGATGTTTTCCTAAAGGGGGACTGAACCTTAGGTACCAAGAAGATTTCACGATATGACAGCAGGGTGTCTGAGTGCTGTATTTTAGACACAGGACACAATGACACCATAAGGAGCCTGCTGGGAAGGGGGAGCACACGCGGTAAGGACACATGACACAGGTTTGTGGGAGCATTGGTATGTTCCTCAGACAGTTTGTGAGACGTGGCATGGTGGTCAGAAAGGTTCAAGAGTAGCGAGGTCAGAAGAAGACCCCACTGAAAGCCTGGAAATGACCAAGGTTCCCTCTCTGTTTGCTGAGATAAGTAAAAGCTTCATTTTCTTTCCCTCTTCTTTGTAAATTTAGTATGATGCTTTAAACATGCTGAAAAAGACATAGTGAAAGACAAACTAAGCATGAAAACACACTGTTTTTAAAAGTTCTCTTGGTTTATTTGAAAAAATGAGTTCTCCATCATTTCTAAAGATTTAGTGAGAGGAAGAAAGTGTTTCGGGAGCTCAGAGTCCCATCTGGGGACTTAAACAATGCCACGACACATATTCTGCCTCGTTCAGCTACATTTTTTGGCATTTACTGTATTTTTAAACAGGTGGCTGTGAGCAAAAAATTGTAATCTCCCTTTCCACACACATACGTAAATTCATATATCATATAATGTATTTTAATTCATTGTATTTGCACGACCAGCTCTATTCTCTTGTTCTGTGTCTGTGTGCGAAGCCTTCCTGACACTATGTCCTGTTACCGATGCTTTCTGGAAAATGCTGTTTATAGGGAATATGGTAAAATGCCTTAGTTGACGCTGATTCCTTATTTGAACAATTCCGATGTAACCCCAGTAAATGGCCTGTCAGTTGCAACTGAGGGAACGTATGAATGACATTTCGTCGACATGTTAATCAGAACTCACTATTCCCTGTTCACACCCTGGCGTATTGAGTTCCTCTCTATGAGGTCATGCATCATTTTAGAGTTTCATATCCTGCTTTCTCAAACCTTCTTTCTCCAGTACTTCCCTTTTCCATCAATATCTCCAGAGATTTCCTGTGTATAATGTAACTTTTGAAATCATAATACTGTATTTTCAAATCTAAGTATGTTTCACTTTGTTAAAAAAATCATATTTACATAGGAAAAGGCAATCTCGTTATTTTTATTTCAGATAAAATCAAAAGAGCAACCGAAATGCACATTTTTCATCTACCTTTGGTGAAAGGGACTTGGACGTAAAAAATAGTTTTGCCACATCGAAAAGAAAAAGAAACAACACAAACATACCAGACTACCCTGGTGTGCATGTGTTGTAAATAAAAGTCATGGGCAAGCAGGCAGTATATCAGAAATGCTTTCAGATCTGTTTACAAAAATCCTGTGACTTTCCGAGATCAAACCTGGTTTTCTTTAAGTCAGTGGGCTGCCCTAAGTTCATTCCTAAGTTCAATCATAGAAGACTTGACCTCACAGTCTTCCCACCCCAGCTTGGTCCCTACTGGCTTCCAAGCAAGTCTCGGGCACTTAAGCACTTTCTGACTAAGCTGCAATTAATTATGAAAGGCAACCCGGCCCGTCCGGTCCTGTGCCAGCTGAGAAGTAGATAAAAGTACCAGCTATGTCCTGACACCTTTGCCTTTCCCTTTGTGTTCTCATGTCAAGTTATCTGTCTGATGTGGCCAATTTAACAAATCTGACCTCTTTTTCATTCTTTCCTTTTTTTTAAATGGATGAGCTGACTGCGTGGAGTCTTCACACCACGAGGTCCCTTGTATATACAAGACGGTGGGACAGGGTGTCATTTTCATGTCAGCGATGCCTATACTTGAAATTGTCCTGCACAAATATAAGGACACCTAAACACCTAAATGCAGGATATTTTTAATTGGCTTTCTTGATGAAGGATGTGATGAGCCATAATTGGTTTTCATTGCTGCTGTCACTAGAAGGTAATAAAGAAAATCACACTGAATCCTTAAGCACCAACTTATTAGAATGAACACAACTCTGAGCTTTAGTTCTAGTGTTTTTTTTTTTTTTGAGTGCCTATGTGAAAAACCTGGTGGCCACGTTTCTCTGAGAGACAGTCGTTTAGAGACACCCGTTCAAAGAGCAGAAGAAATAGAGAGCGGGATCTGAAACCTTAGAAACGTGAAGTGTCTCAGAAGGTATCTGAAGAGAGACTTGCATAAAACAAATCCTGCGTGGATTGCACTGTGACATGAACTGAAACTTACTGAGGAGGCTCTGCTTCCTCCGTGATGGGCTGTGGTCACTGGGGTTTTCCAGTGGAGCCAGATCAGGGGGGTGGGGTCGTGACCCTCTGTAGACATGTTGCCACATCCCTGTCTATCTCTCTGCCCACGTTTGGTTTCAGCTGCTAGTGCGATGGTCATTTTCAACTCCCCTTCCACCGACAGGGTCACACCGACAGTGTGTCTCTCTAGTCTGTGTAAATCATGCCCTAGGTGGGGTTCGCCTGAGAGTCCCCTAAGTCTGTGGGCAAGCACAGACATCAAGCATGAGGTATCTGACCATTAACCAATGGGAGGGAAGAGTCAGAGGGTGAAGGCTCCAGCCTCCCGTCTATTGGCTGGACAATATTGAGAAGCCTGATTTCTGCTTCTCAGAGGTCCTAAGAAATTAATCTGCCTTTCCCACAACAACAGCATGGAAACCTTGTCCTTATGTTGGCTTTTCCTCCTTCTCCATTTTGCTTGGCCTCCTTACAAATTCCCTGCTATCAAAACAAACAAACATACAAACAAACCACTTGCCTCCAAATCTTTGCTCAGATTCTAACTGCATTGGGACCATTCAAGGCCTGAGAGGTTGACAGCATTCACGCAGATGGAAGAATGTTCGCTGAGCTGTGGGGATGTCTGGTATGCATTTATTCATGGGTGGGTGAGCCATGCATGCTGCAAGCTGCATGTCTCCTTGTATGTCTCTGCATGGCACACGTTGTGATCCTTGCTACCTAGCGTGGCACCCAGCAGGGAGCCCCTACTGCCTTAAGTACTAGGGGTGAACAAAGCTGACAAAAAGCCAGAAAATTATATAACATCACATAACTCTGCGCATGCCAGCCCACTTCATGTGATGGGAACAGTTTATAAGACCCAGTCTCAAGGCTATGAGAACACTGCTTATCAGGCCCATTCAAGGTTATGGGAACACTGCTTCCCTTAGTTGCCCAGACATCTGGGTGAGGCAGCCAGACGGCCTCCACTTACCCTACACTGACTTTGGGGTGGGGGAGAGCCCAAAGTTAGATTCCACCTCAATATATAAGTATCACCAACAGCAGATGGGGGTGATCACTGGATGAGAAAGAAGTTACAATTCCTGATTAGGGAATAGACTTAGAGGGAGAGTAGTGAGAAGCTAAGAATTCCAAGAAAGTATAATATAAATAATATTTAATAATGATAATTTGCCTTATAGAAAAATGTTTCTCCATGTAACAGCAACAGTTGTGTTGGGATTATTACTGGTAATCTGAGTGAAATGTTTTTTTATGTGCCAGGCACTGAGGATGCTAAGGGAGATGATTTGCAAATGACCTACCTCCATCCACTCTGTGGACAGTCCATACCCATAGTAATTCTGGCATCATTCACGTGATTCACTCTGCCAATGAGATAAGAGTAAATGTGATTCAAGGAGAGGCTTGGCCAGACGTGCCCCTCTCGGTTTGTGGTCTTCTGCTTCCCCGGACACCAAGGCTACTGTGAGAAGGAGCCTTAGATCACCAGGTAAACAAGACACATGGAAGAGATCCAAGGCATGCCATCCATAGCCTGCCGTCTGTCAGAGATGTGAGGGGGACCATCTTAGACCCACTGGCCCTAGATTCAGGAGAAGGGGTCAGCATTTATTGTTCTGGGTTGCCATCTTAGACCCACTGGCCCTAGATTCAGGAGAAGGGGTCAGCATTTATTGTTCTGGGTTGCTAAGTTTTAGGGGGTTCACTATGCATTGGAAGGAACCAACACAGATACGTGACTTCATTTAATGCGTAGGGCATGATTACCACCCCCACTTTTACAGGTGGGAAATTGGACTTAGAGAGGTCATTTTCCCTGAAATTACAATGCTGGCAAATGTCAGAGCGGTTTCAAACTAGATTTGCTGGTTTCCAAAGCGAACCATCTCTCCATGATGATTTTCATAGGGACCAATTACATTTTTATGGAGTCCTTGACTACTTAATCCACTCATTCACTCCAAAAACTTTTTGCAATACTGTCTTTGTGTCAGGTACTGGGTGAGATACAGGCGCTACACAAACGATGATGCCTTCAAATAATCTCAGAATTGATTACATGTGACAGGTAAAGGCAGCACACGTGTGACAGGTAAAGGCAGGGCAATGAAATAACATCGATATTTACGAAGGATCATAGGGCTCTCCTGATACTACTGGGAATTAGAACATGGAGGAAAAGTAGAGTTGAACAATATACTGGAATTTTGCGGGAAAAAGTATTTCTCTGCCAAGCATTTCAGGTTCACATCTGGAGCCCAAACATAATCATGACCTAAACTCTTTCTATAAAATATTCTTTCAGCCACGTTGAGTAGTAACGCTCTTCCCCATCCCCAACTATAAATTCAGATGTTATGTATTAATTGTTTTTTTAAAATTCTAAGTCTTTCGAGTGCATGCAGTCCCTAATCTAAAACCAATGACATTGTCAACAGGTTCTGGGGGACTGCTTCCCCAGCTCCATCCCACGGGGCTCACTGACTTGTTTAGAGAATACCTGGGTGTCCATCAATTTACTGTAGAATATTATGCAGCAGTTAAAAAGCACGTGGAAAACATCTAAAACTACATGGTAACACATTACTGAGTGGAAACATTGGGGCAGAATTACACATACAACGTGTAACATTTATGCAAAAATATTAACCAAGTATGCATTACACACACAGACACATGGACTCATTTATGCTCCAGCTCGTGGATTTGAATCTAATCCTATGTGTTAAACCACTTGGCAGTATAATATTTTAGCAACTGCACTTTTTCTATTACCTTTCTTAGGGGTACTACCTCCCACAAATAGGTATGCTGACTCTACTCCATCAAGCTGTAAAAAACTCTTTAGCTCCTATCTGCTAGATGGAATCATACATGAATGCGGCCCTGGGAGGGACTAATTAAAGAATAAGAAGAGGACCACAATGACCACAGTGTCACATGGAAGAGACTGACCAAGAGAAGGTTTGCTTTTGATCCAATTTAAAAAATGCCTGTGGCGTCTGCTTGCCACCCAAGAACGGAGACATCAGGAGCTTCTACTGGACCCTGAGCATCTGCCGATCTGCCTTCCCCCATAACTACTAAGATTGTTAGTTTCTTTTTAATTACACGGACCCTGAGAGTTGGTTTGAAATGTAACCACCAGGCATGACATTGAAGCTAAGGAAAAACCTGGTTGGGCTTCTAAAATGCCAGCTTTTAAAACCCAACTTAATCTGATCCTTGGTGCTCCCCATCCTTATTAAAATTGGACAAGTAGCTTAATCCCTTCCAGCCACATCTCATTCATATGTCTGCTCCTATATCTATAAATAGATGTTGAACCGTGTCTGGGTTTGATTCTGTAAGTAATGGTGGTGTTGAGCATTGCTCATCTGGAACAGGGAAGTACTTTCCTAGTATAAGTCAGAGACAAGATATCTGCCACTGTTTATCTTCTGCCGAATTTCTCTGAGGACACTCCTTCATTATGAAAGCATCTGCTCCATAAGAGAGAGCCTGCTAGGCCCTGGCGTGCCAGGATGAATGAACAGATCCGATCCCTGCAGCACGGAGCACTGTCCCAGGGCTACCAACAACACAAAGAGCGTGGAAACACAGACAACCACAAGGCCAATGAACCTCTTCGCTGGCCAATGAGCAGAGACCCCTCAGGGAAATGACAATTGATCTATGGCCTGAAAGATAGCCAGAGTCCACATAGAGAGACATGCAATGAAGGTGACTTCAGCCGAGGGAACAGCATGTGGGGCAGATTAAGGCAAAAGAAAGAAATGGCTTGATCTTGAGGCAGAGCAGCGACCAGAGTGACAAGAGGAGGGACCAGCAAACCTTTTCTGTGAAGGGTTGTGGAATGAATGTTCTGATCTTTAGGGCTATGCCGTAGTCCTGTATTTTCAACTACTCACCCCTGTAGTGGTAGAGCCAAAGCAGCCATACACAAAGTGCACATGAATGAGGTGGCTGCATGCCAATAAAACTTTATTTGCAAGCACAGACACTGGGCTGGCTTAGGCCTTAGTTTGCCTATCCCTGGATGTGGGCGGGAAGCGATAGTGTGGTTCCACACAGGGACGTGGGGGAAGGACATGGCCCGAACACACAATATCATGGGTGTGACACCTCTGTGGTAGAGGGACAGGGTAAGTCCTGGTCAGACCAACCTGGGATGGAATGTTCCCTGACACTTACCAACTTCATGACCTGGGGAAAGTAGCTAAACTCCTTTTGAATTTCTTATTATCAAGGAGATAATCACACCTCCCTGGTAGGGCAGTTACAAGGGTTAAATGAAACAACTCGTGTCTGGTAGACAGTCAACAAATTCAGTCATCTCAGTGCCCTCTGTCCCATGGGAGGGAGGGTCTGTCATGTCTGGAGTATACGATGCAGGTATGACAGGTTCAGGGTGGCTTGGCTGAACAGCTTCAGGCCGGGCCACCCTGAGGGTGGGGGGCTTCAGAGGGTTCCCATGAGCCAGTCTCTGGAGAATGGCCCCCTGACTCGATGGAGCTTCGCTAGAGATGGGCGGAGGGTCCTGGCTGCACGCCTGACCTGCCGTTACTCTAGAGAGGACGGGGAGAGGTTTTGTTTCACTTCCACAGCACAGCTTTAACATCTTTCTCTTCCTGTGTTCGTTCAGTGATTTTAAAAAAAGAATTTAATTTTTAACTAAGTGAGAGAGAAGGCCATTTTACCTTCTGTATCAGGATGGGGTAAACATCAGGGCCTCTAATAAACAAAAATGAGGAGAAACACCCTACCCATACATGGCATGGAAAGGATCGCTCAATTTGGACCATTGGGGCATCCCTGCGGAAGAGCGAGATAAAAATACTGGGTTTCGCCATGTATCAGGCACACCCATGTTTTTGGGCCACACCTTCAGGAACAATCTTTCGTTTAAATTTTTTAATTCAATTATTTACTTATTTATATTTAGATACTTGTTTTTTGTATTATAAAGGAATTTTAGCATTTATTTTTGAACATATTACGGTACAAGAAGTTTTATGTAACACATAATTACAAAGTGCAAGAACAGATACAAGGCATTTCACTACTACTCATGTATAACATGCATCCTCATTTTTCCCTCAAAAATTTGGACAAAAAGTGCACATTACACATGGCAGCATACGGTATGAAGAAATTTAAAAACACTAGATGGAAGAAAATTGTCTTTTTCTCAGATATATATATATATAACATACAGTTAATTATAACATGTAATATATAACTATATAATATACTATGGAATCATAGAGTTAGTTGTACAATATAATCATAGAATAAGTAATCAGTGATCTAATTTATTTTAACACTAGTATACATTTAGGTTTTGTCATTGGACATCTCACAGTTGTGTGTACACGAGTGTGGTCCCCTCAGTGCGTGTTTTTAATACATCTAATCAGTGCATGTCAGCAGTATGTGTTTTAAGGACACGGACACTGACAAAATGAGAAAATGCAGCAGAATTTTACCATGCTTGCTAATGACGTACTTCAATAATCACAGGCAGACTTCACAGTTCTGTCTCGAACCCTGTTCTCTAACAGACTGAGGGGAAGACCACAAACACCCGGAAAATCAGAGGAGACAACTGTAACTAAGGGGGAGAAATAACTTCTCTGCGGGTCAGTGGGGAGGGGCTTCCATTCTGCACCCTGCACACCGGGCCAGGGCCCTGGGCGCACTCTGCTCTGCGCACGGGTGTGAGGCCGAACCCTGGGCCTGGGCATGCAGGGAGGGGGCAACTGCTCAGAAAAAGGTCTGAGCAAGTCTGAACTGAAATCTAACCAAACGCTGGCTTTTTAAACGGAGTAACCAGCAAAGTCTGCGTGTGCGCAGACCCGGATGCTGATCCAACCCATTTGGCTTTGATGTGTATTCTACTTTGCACTTCAAAGCCAGCCCGTGGGATTGAATATGTGTGGGTATCACTTGGGGTTCTTTCCAGAGATAAAAATTTCAGGGTCCCATGCTCCAAGATTCCAATTTACTACATAGGAGACAAGACTCTGGAATCTGAATTTACGTTAAGTACCTTGGCTGATTTTCATAAAGATAAGCCATGTTTGATAAATTTTGTAAGTAATGAGTTGTTGACTGTTAAAAAATGGCCATCTTTATTAAAGCCAATTTATTTATGGTATTTCTCTGTCTCTGTCTCTCTCCCTTTTTTCCTAATGATCAGAACATTTCAATATGTACCCATGTATGCCAACCTGTGAATTTTTTAAGAGTTAGACCCAAGTCATTTTTTCCCCCCACAAACTCAAAGCATCTTTTTTAGAGTTAATTGGCCAGGGAGGAAGAAGCAGCCAAATGGCTGCTTTGGGGTAATTGCTGCCCACTGTTCACGCTCTCCCCCTCAGAACAGGTGGCGAGGTCATGAATCATCCCTCCTGATTATGCTTGGCATTTTGCAACTGATTGTTCTAGAGGCCAAACTGTTGTGAAAAATTTAACTTGTCAGAGAGCTTTCAGGAGGCTACTCGACATTTAAAAGGGTTTATTTTATTTATTTATTTATTTATTTATTTTTTGAGCCAGTAATCTAGGAGGCTCCTCACACATTTCTCTGGTTATTTTGAACATACGTGTCCTGGAAAGAGTCGTTTTCCACCTCCCCCTCCAATGGAGATGAAGCAAATATCCACACCTAGCATCCCAGAAAACCGGGTCCCAAATGCAATAGTTATGTGAGTGTGACCGATTTTTCCCTGTCATTTGTCTATGGTTATGAACTAATTTAAAAGACTCCATTTTGCTGGAGAAATAGAAAAGATTGTTTGGATCTGTCTATAGAGAATGCCAGTGCCAGGGATGGCACACATATGTTGCTGATTACAGAAAACAAAAATGCACGGCACAAAAATTCCAGAGTGATGATGAACATAACTGGTACTGAAAGCTATTGTTTATGGCAGCAGTTTTGCAATTACCATTATTGCGAACTGAGCACAGTGACCGATGCCGTGCACGCAGAGACTCATTGAATCCAGGGCAGGCCTCATTGTAGTCATTGATGGAGGTGGGAACTGGGGCTTAAAGGGTTAAGTAACATTCTCCAGAGCACACGGGTGCAGTCCACCTCCCAACCTCATCCTGTTAACCGAGACGCTACACTGACTCTGTACCTGCCTTTGTCTTCTTGCCTTCCTTCCTACAAGCCAGGCAACTTACATAATTCAACCTTGCTGAACCCCTGTTTCCGTCTCCAAGGAAATGAACACAATAAACGACGTTAATGGGCTATTTCAAAGAGTGAATGACGTGACAGACTTGAAGTGTTTCTTGAAGTTCTACCCACATATAGAGTATGAAGAGCAATACCAGAATAGTGTCACATTAATATGGGAGCATCCAGTATCAATTCTGGTTCTGAGTCTGTTTATCCACTTGACATTCAACTACAGCTACACAAAACCTGGCTTAATTGGAGGTACTTGGTGGGGCAGTCAATGGGGATTTTCAAAGGTCGGTGACATGATCCCAAGCTGGTCTTCGATATAACTGACTTAGACAACTGGAGTCAACTTCCTTTGCCTCTTCTTCCCGCCTAAGGCATTTATTTAACATTTGTATCCAAATATTTATGACCAAGTTTACTGTTGCTAGTAAGAGCCAGGACAAGGGTCACATTCACACAGGTATCGGGAAATTTAATTCGGACTGTAACTTAAATTTTTCTTGAGAATAAAGCAGATGAAGCTGATCTGTGGAGTCAAAGAGACATGAAATAGAAAGAGGCTCTGTTTTTAATTTCCCGGAGGTGCGGCATTGGTGTGTTCTGTCTCTGGGTTCCTGAGTTTTCTGCTCTTGATTTTTTTTTTTATGTTTGTTTTCATTTTGAACATTGTTCTCCACACTGCAAAGAGCTCAGCCATTCAGACTACAAGATTGATTTTTCTTTTTGCCAAGTGCAAAGTTTGTTTGCAAGAAAGTAATTATTTTCTTAAAGCATTCTAGTGATCAATTAGAACTATGACCAAATAACCATTTGTGTGGGCTTCACTCACACTAACCTGTAAAGACTTCATCTTGTGCTTATTGGCCTCAATATACATACAAGAGAACTTTTGAATCTATTCTTTCTTGGGTGTTGGGAGAGACAGAGAGAGACCTAAGTGAAGGGGAGGAAGCGGAGAAATTCATTGGTCATTAATTTATTGATAACTTACTAAGTGCCATGGTCTGTGCCAATCAGCGAAGGATATTGCCAACAATAATTATACAAAGTCAGAATAACCACATCAATTAGTTACTGAGCACTTACACATGCCAATTTCTGTGCATTATCTCTAATTCTGCCAACAATCCCATGAAGCGAGTATTCTTTTTCATCTCTTTACAAATGAAGAAAAGGAACTATGGCTCAGAGAAGTTGTTTAATTTCCCTAAGTCAAAGAAAGTGGCAGAGCTGTGATTTAGACCCAACAGCCTGCTTCCCTTTCAGAAGTCTGCTAGAGAGAAGGATACAGTTAAGTGGTATCACTGAATGGCATTTAACCAGAAGCAGTACAGACTTATTAACTGATTAGTCCATTACAAATTTTCATATTGCAATTTAATCACTGCTTAACACTGTGCTTTAGTTTAAAAAAGAAAGCAAAGAAAACAAAGTCTTTCTGAGAGGTCAAGCATAATTGTCTCAGCTTCATAACTTTATAGTAGATACCTCCTGTGTTTCTGATCTATTATTTATCATCCTTCTCCCTGTAACAGTGCCCTGAACCTTTTGGGAGAAACTCACCTTCTCCATTTTCAACCCACATGGTTTGCATGGAGACGTGGGTCTGGCTAAAAAGTGGAATTTCATCTCCCTGACCAATGTGATTGGTCAAGGGGAGAGCACATGATCCAAGTCATCCAATCACAGTCAGTTCTAGGCTTTATGCTAATACTTTGGTCCAGGACTGGCTAAGTGCCTCCACTTGGAACCTGAAACTAAAGCCCACGATGCAGAAGACAGACCTGAGATGGAGAGAAATAGATTTATCATGATAACATTTCTGCCTCCTGATCAAGTCCAGCCTTACAGAAGTCTCACCTGTGGACCTAACATTACTCAAGTAATTGATTCCCATTTGGGCTTAAGCCAGGTGGGGTTCATTGTTTCTGTCATTTGTAATTGAAGGAGTTAGTTTATTACTGCAACTACCCATAAAGTGGGAGGCCCAGTGATGGCACAAAATTAACTACTTGGAGGCCCACTTTTAACTTTTTAAAGATTTCTAAAAATTGTTTTTTAATTTTTAAAATTAAATTTCATCAGCATACCTGAATTTAAATCTCTGCTCCGTCATTCAATTGTTGTGTGACCTTGAGCCAGCCCCTTAATCATTCAGAATGTCAGTTTCCATTTCTGTAAATCATGGACATAAAAATCCATTTTTTCTGATCCTGAAGGTGATTTAAGGCCCAAATACAGGAAAGGACTTTGAGATGAGCAAAGAATGGTACAGATGGGAAGATTCTTATCTACAGTCTAGGCCAGTTAGAATTGTAAAATATTCATTGTGTCTCTTCTCAATCCAACATTTTCTTTAATGAGGTGCTGGAGTAGTGCTGGTCACATTAGGTGCTGTAATTGTCTCTGTCCTTTCCAGGGAAATAGAAGAAAAATGCTAATGTTTATCTTATTCGGAGATAAACCAACATCTCCTGTTTCCATTATTCGGTTATAGAAAGCATAACATTTATTTGCAAATGCCATTAGGAAGCTTAAAAACCAAGCCTCCAAGTTGTTCTGCACTAAAATGAATGTCAACCTTTACGTAGAGGAGGGCAGACTAAGAAAAGTTTTCTTAGTCATTGATGAGTAATTAATTGCATTCCAACTCATTTTGAGAACTGGCACCTGGGTGGTTTTAAAACGATTTTAAAATAACACACAATCTGGGCTGAAATTAAGGTGTGGCAGGCAAATCAACTCAATTGCTTTTCACACGCAAAAGAAATCCTCTGCCACTCGTTACTCTATTCTCCTTTGAAGGGAGAATGGAGTGCGTTTCCTTGATAGGCAACTATTTGGCTTACTAACTAAAGAAATGCCATAGATGGTGCTTGTCAGAGTTCATCTAAAATTTTATCACCCACTCAACAATACATAGAGACTAAGCAACGCAAGTCCTAATATCCTAACACAATGGCTACCCGTAGTAGGTATGTACCTTGTGCGTCATTGTTAACTGGTATATTTCCAAGTAGATTTATGTATTTCAGCCCAGGTTCACTTATTACCCAAAGCAGCCTTGCCAACTGAATTCACTTGGGGTGGGGGGGTGGGTAGTAACTGTATAGACACAGATACAGAACTTCTCCTGTCACCTGTTTTCATCAGAATTGTCTAGAGCTTAACTTCCTCCCCTTACCTCCTGCTGTGGACTGAATGCTGTGTTCCCTCAAAATTCATATGCTGTTGCCTAATCCCCAGCGTGGTGGTATTTTGAGGTGGAGCCATTGGGAGGTAATTAGGTCATGAGGATGAAGCCCTCAGGAATGGGATTAGTGCCCTTGAAAGAAGAGCTCACTGTTACTCTCCATGCTCTGCTAGATGAAGCTACAATGAAATCACGGCTGTCTACAAGCCAGGGAATGGGCTCTCACCACACGGCACATCTGCAGATGCCTGGGTCTTAGACTTCCTAGCCTCCATGTAAAATCAAGATTCTCCAGAGGAACAAGACCAACAGGATATACATGGATATAGATGAGGAGGTTTATTATAGGAGCTGACTCAGTCAGTCACGGGGGCCAAGTCCCACTATCTGTCATTGGTAAGCTGGATGACCAGAAAGCTAGTGGTGGGATTCAGTCTGAGTCCAAAGGCCTGAGAATCAGGGGACAGATGGCACAAGTCCTAGTCTGGTTCTGAAAGCCTAAGAACCACAAGTGCCAAAATCTAAGGACAGGAGGGGATGCATTCTCAGCTCAAGCGGACAGAGTGAATACCCCTTTTCTTTACCTTGTTATTCTATTCAGGCTCTGAATGGATTGGATGATGCTAATTACACTCAGTCTACTGATTTAAATGCTAATCTCTTCCAGGAAAACCCTGTAGACAACCCAGAACAATGTTTTACAGTCATCTGGGCAACCCTGAGCCCAGTAAAATAGATAGATAGATAGATAGATAGATAGATAGATAGATAGATAGATAGATAGACAGATAGTTACTACTAACCTTTCTTCCAGCCTTCCCCAAAGAGACCTATGCCCTTTTTCCAGGATAGCAGCGAGTACATCAGGAAAAAGCAAATAAGACATTTGGGGAATTATTGGACACTGACTCTGAACTGACACTGATTCCAGGAGACCCCAGATGTCACCATGGCCCTCCAATCAGAGTTGGAGCTGACAGAGGTCAATTGGTCAACGGAATTTTAGCTCCAGTCCAGCACAGTGTGGAGCCAATGGGTCCCCTAGTGCAACCTGTGTGTGCTACTCCGGTTCCAGCATGCAGAGGTGGAACAGACACAGCTGCTGGCAGATCCCCACATTGGTTTCCCACTTATAGAGTGAGGTGGGAAAGGCCATGTGCAAGCCACCACAACTGCCTCTACTCTAGGAAAATAGTGCATTAAAAGGAATACTGTATCTCTGGAGGCATCAGCACTACACTCAAGGACCTGAAAGATGCAGGACTGGAGATTCCCACCACATCCCCATGCAAGGCTCTTATTTGGCCCATGCAAAAGCCAAATGGACCTTGGAGAATGACAGCACGTTATCATAAGCTTAACCAGGAGATGACTCCAATTGCAGCTGCTGGATCAGATGTGATTTCATTGCCTGAGCAAATGAACACACCCCCGGTACCTGGTATGCAGTTACTGATCCGGCCAACACTGTTTTCTGCAGACCTGTTCAGAAGGCCCACCAGAAGCACTCTGCTTTCAGCTGGCAAGGCCAGCAACACACCTTCACCCCCCTACCTGAGAGGTATGTCGACTCTTCAGCCCTGCATCATAATTTAGTTCGCAGGAATCTTGACCGACTTCTTCCCTTCCACAACCAATCGCCCTGGTCTGTTGCATTGATGACAGCATGCTGATTGGACCTAGTAAGCAAGAGGATGGGAATAAAACTGACTAGTATTCAGGGGCCCTCCACCTGTGTGAAATTTTGAGGGATCCTGTGTGCAGGGCATGTCAAACCATCCTTTCTAAGGGAGAGGTGAAGTTGTTGCATCTGGCCCCTCCTGTGGCCAAGAAGGAGGCACAAAGCCTGGTGAGCCTATTAGAATTCTGGAAGCAACAGGTGCGTCCTTTGGTGGGTTATTCTGGCTGCAGGTTGCAAAGTAGAATGGACACCCCAATCCCATTTTTCTAATTCCAGAAAATTAGACAACTATCAGAGAGCATGAGGAAAAATAAGAATCCCTCTGAATTCCATATTCAGAGATTTCCACCGCATCATATTTTTCTTAGTAATATTTTCAATGCTATTTGTTTTTAATTACCCAAAACTGGAATCACCATGAAGAGCATGTTTATGGCATACCCATTCTATCATGGGCATTTTCCCATCTTATGAAATATTTCTTCAAAGCGTGCTTCTAAATGGCTACATACATTTTCATATTACCATATACAAAATTAAGTGATTTAAAGAAAAAAGTACAACTGGATTTCCAGCATAATACATGTTTATTTTTATAAATAAACATAGCTCTCTAAAAGATAATACCTCAATTCCTCATTCATAAATAATCATTATTCATTTTTCTATAAAGGTTCAATTTTTTTCTGAGTAAACACACGTTTGCATTTTTAAGAAACACGTGATCATAGTATGTATTTTATTTTGCAACCTGCTTCTCTTTCAAGGATTACCCCTTGTGTCTCTTTCGATAAAATTGTCATCCTTCTGTAATACCACCTTTCTAACTGCACAGTGTTGCCTTGTGTGGATATCCTATAATATACTTTTAAAATGATCTGCAATTGGAGATTTAGGCAACGGAGCACAGGGATTAAAAATGAAAGCTTTGGAATCAGAGAAAGTGGTCTTCATATCCCAGATCCGCTACTTGCCTTTGGTCCCTTGTGCAGATTGCCACCCTGCTGTAAAAGCGTTTTGTGTTTTGTTTTGTTTTCTTGTAAAAGGTTAGACTCTGGGCTTATTATTTCTATGTCTCAGACTCGCCCTGAAAGTTAACAGAGAAACTGTATGAAAAGCACTGAACGTCATGAATGGCAGAGTCAATGCAGTTTGCATGCGCCGTGATTAGCAGTTTACTCTTGGTATCACTCTCATTATTTTTGGTTTCGGTTGTGTGGGTAAGAGGGAGACTAGTAAGGACACAGCACACCTGGGAATAGAAATGCTTTCCCACGGGGGGCAGGGTGGGGCAAAGGCTAACCCGATCAAATGTCAACCATGCCTCAGATCTAGTTCTAAGTTCTCTATACTCACTCCATCTTCATGAAAGTCCTACTCTGACTGACGTCATTCCCCAGGTGAGAAGATGAAGCCATGATAACATTCCATGGTGACATTAGGTAACTTTCTCCTACCTGGTCTGTCTTTGGAGCTCATGTTCTTTTTTTTTTTGAGATTTTATTTGTTTATTTTAGAGAGGAAGGGAGGAAGAAAGAGAGAAACATCAATGTGTGGTTGTCTCTCGTGTGCCCCCTACTGGGGACCTGGCCCACAGCCCAGGCATGTGCCCTGACTGGGAATCGAACCGGTGACCCTTTGGTTTGCAGGCCAGCACGCAATCCACTGAGCCACACCAACCAGGGCACACCTCATGTTCTTAATGTCTATGTTCTTGACTTCTTCAACAAAATTTCAACATTAATTATTTCCTAAACCTGAACCTGACCTGGCTTGGAAGGAAAATGCCATTTTAGCCTCTAAATTTTTGCCAGTATTGTTGCAAAATCATACCATACAGAAAAAGGAAAGTGGATTTCTAAAAGTATAGACTTTTTGCTCTGTAGGCTTATGTAGTTAGTTTTATTATTATTGGTTTGCTTTGTGTGTCCTGTTCCACACACACACACACACACACACACACATACACACACACACTCACACACACACACATGGGAAATCAGGTACTGAAATAGCACTGGAGTGAGCTGCCCCATGAAGCACCAAAGGTCTGTCTGTCTCTCAGCACGGCCAGCTTTGCCCAAGCCAGGAGCATGGCTGTGTTTTTCTGGTCGTGTTTTCACCTTAGATGACACTGCAGGTACCTGTGGACTGGCTGGGCTGCCGGCTGGAGGGGACACTACCAAGGCAGATGTGACCACTGCAGAGTGAAAGGGTAGGTCCCATGATGGCAGCACTGGGCCTTTTCCCTAAAATCATTGGACGTAAAGAAGAGTGACCCAGGACCTAACTTCCACTACTTTTTTTCCTACTCAATCAGAGAGTCAGTTGGGATTGAGTCTCATCTACGGAAATCTTGCCTTCTGCCTCAATTATTAAGGTAGCATTCTCAGCTCTAAGCACACCCTTTAGTACTTTGTGACTTGATTGTGGAAAGGGCTTTATGGTTGGAACAGGTATGTATTGCGACTCTTCCTACTTTAGTTTTATTTGCATTGTCAGGAGGGTGGATATTAGATCCTATACGAGTGTGAGCTGCTTCCGGAGATTTTGAAGGGAGAGGGTCAACAACCCACTCCCTACTCTGGAACCCCTTCTCCGACTTAGACAGTAAGGTGACTGCAGAGATAATTCTGTGAAAAGGATGATGGCGAGGTACCCCGTGGCCAAGCTCAGTGGGGGGCTCTAAGAAGACCTGGGAGAGAATGCTGGGGCAAATCCCTTGGGGATGGGAGACAGAGAAGCTGGGTCTGCTCTCCTTCGATCACCAGTCTTGGAGCTCTTTCCTGGAATAAAATCTGATTGTCTTGAAGACAGGGACTGACTTTCTTTCAATGAGGAGCAAGGGAAGGTTACTCCCAGAGAGGAAATTCTAAAAGGACAGCAGGAAATACATATAATTGAATTTTGATTATGACCACATTCACATCTGGTCGACACAGGGGCTAAGCATCTACGAGTACATTCTATCCTCACAAGAACCAGAGGAAGTTCCTGTTATGATTTCCTCTAGCAGGTGAATGTGAGGGTGAGAGGTGCTGAATAGCTTTCTCATACCAGCACGGCCTGTGTCGGTGGGGCTGTGATTTGAAGCAGGGCTGGACAGGACACCCACACTGACCCTTACTCGCTACCCTGGATGGCTTCTGCAGAGTAGCACCTAGCATGTGGGGACTGTAGAGTGGGTCAGCTGGAATGTGGGATGCCCTGAACGCCCGCCAAAGGGTTAAAACGCAGCTGGTGACTCAGCATGTGGATAGGAAGCTTCCTTAACAGGCCGAGCCAGTGTCAGAGTGGAAGTGGAGCCACGTGGCCGACTTTCATTTACTTAGTCAGTGAATATCTTTTGAGTTCCGACAATGCAAAACATACTGGATAGAGAATGAAGAAAATGGTTTTTTAATTTTTTTAAAAAAGTATTTATTTATTTATTATTTTTATTTATAAATAGTATTCTAAATGTTCCATAGCATCACAAGTTTTATACTCTCCCGTTTCTTGTATGGGACGAAAAATAGCTTGTCTTCCTCCAAGTAAAAGAGTTGTAGTCATGTTCAATAAAAAAAAACAAAACTCACACACAAAAAAGAAAAAACAGAACAGAAACAAACTCATAGGTAGAGAATATTTTGATGGTTGCCCGATGGCAGGGCCTTGCAGGCATGGGTAGAAAAGGGGGAGGGATTAAGAAGTAGAGGTTGGTAGTCACGGAGTAGTCATGGGGATGTAAAGTACAGCATCAGATAGCTATATATATATAGCCAATAATATGTAACCATGTAGGGTGTCATATGAGTGTTAGATTTATTGGGAGTGATCACCTCATAAGTTATTAAATGTCTAATCACTGTGTTGTACACATGAAACTAATCTAATATTGTGTGTCAACTGTATTTGAAGAGTAAAAAATTATTTAAAAAATTTTAAAAAAAAGAAGAAAATGGGCAAGGGCCCCCAAGGTGGGCAGCTTGCATTCCGGGGTTGGGGGTTGGGGGTGGGGAGCATCACCAGACAGTGTAGTTCGACCAGGTGCCGGTGCGGAATTTAATATGCTGTGTACAGAGTGCATTAGCTTTATTTTAAGAAGAGCGAGCACAACTGTGAAGCCAAAGGCGAGGGCTGGTGCCGGTGGCTGACAGGTCCTCAGAAGTGAGCTGACGTGTGAGAGAGGAGAGAACTGTTCTGTCTGTGTTTTAAATACTCCCTTGCTGTCCACTTCCCGCTGCTGCCCCTCCAATGTCAGGCACAACAGAACGAAATAGAAAGAACTGAACACAGAAATATTAGTTGCACAGCTTGGGCCCCCAAAGGCATCAGGAAATATTCCCATTTCCCACCAGCAATGATGCTCACATAGCGAGGTCTGCAGGAAGCCTCCCTCTGCCATTTGTCAGGGCACCGTCTGGGGCTTCATAACGCTGCCAAAGGATATGCTTTCAGAAAGAAAGGGGATTTTAACTCCGAAATCCATTCTATGAATAACTTCCAAACACCACCAAAACACAAAGGTGCCCTGGTAAGTTCCAGTCCCTGCTTTATTTTATTTTTTTAACAGACTCCCTAGAATTATAAAATCATGCCTAATTTGTGGGTTTTCACACTAGAAACTTCCGGAGTGTCTCTCACTGGGGCACTATTAGCAAACAGAACAAATTTATGAGAACGGGGGACAAGTCACTGGAAGGTCACACTTATTAATGTAAATTCTTCTGCAAAACCAGCACATTCTAGACACATGTCCCAAGACTGGGGACAATTGGAAGAATTTATTTGTATCATTCTAAGGATGCACATTCTGCATGAAAAATGAGTTGCATGTAGACTTTCTCATACAGGATTTTTTATTTTAACCATTTGGAAGATTCCTTGGTGCTCTCTGATGACTAGATGCTGCTGTGCGTGGTATTCAGAGCAACTGAGGGAGAAGCTTGGACCTAAGTGAACATGTAGCATTTGCTTTCCAGAAAAAGTTCTTAAAGGAAAAAGAAGGAATGCACTTATTCCTCTTCACACAGTTTAGTATTTTCTATATAATACTGGAGTCGATAATTATTTGAATTTGAGAGCTTGTCTGTTTTCATGTTGATAGGCCAGAAAAAAAATGCCCTAGACAGCAGAAAAGAGAATGCCTTCCAAAGGAGGTAGAAATGGAACCACTTGACCCTCCTGGGCCTCGAGTTCATGGAGCATGGAGCTCCACATTTATTCTCCACAGCCGGTGCAGATGAAATGGGCAGAAACGGTGGCAAAGGCGGCTGATTGAAGGACAGGCTCTCTTCTCCTCTCTACCACGCACCTGCCCCCTTGCCATTGTTCCCGCCTTTGGCCTTGAGTCTACTTGCTTTGGCCAATGTCTCTTGGGAAGTATCTCATGGCAGGTCTGAGTACCACACATCTCTGCCTTTCCCCTCAGGTGTCCGCTACAGCCACACAGAGCACCTGTCTGGCCAGACCCTGGTCCAGGAAGGATGGGCGGCACATGGAGAAGAGTCACCCCAGATCCGGGTGTATCCTGGTCCACTCCAGAGGTGGCATCTTGCCCCCAAGCTGCCCAGCCCAGCCAAAAATGCTTAAGATAGTAAAATTGATTATGTGTATTTTACTAGAAAAATTTTTCTTCCCAAAGTATATGATTTCATTCTCACCGCCGTGGGTGAATGAAAGCCAGGACTGTCTGAAGGTTGTCCTCATCATCTTTCAGACCATCGACAAAAGCGCAGGGGCCCCGCCCCCAGCTGCTCTTCAAAGGAGCTGCAGATGCGCTGATACCTGCGCCTGCAGGGGCAAGGATTGCCTGCTCCTGCCGCGAAGGTTTCTCAGCCGTTTCATGTTTAGAAGCCGAACAAAGGATGCTGGAGTGCAAATGAGTATTTTGTAAAGGAGACAGGGTGGCCGTGGAACACGCACGAGTCGCGGCGTGACTTTGACTGGAGCGAGGAGAGTAATGTCACCTGGTTGTAGCTGACGAGTTCGATGGGATGGGGTGGTTGTCCAACAGAGAAATGGGAGATTTTATTATACTCTGGAGGCATTTGGTTCAAAGGGCGAGTAAGGAATTAAGAGATTCAACTAAAAAGTAATTAAGAAATGGCTGTCCTAATTAACTCCTTAAATGGGGAGTGAGTTAGCTCAAATGGGATGTTTCAGGTTCCGATAGGAAGAACTCTCGCTCAATAGAGGGGAAATAATTGTTTGGAGCTGATGTAAATGATACTGTTTGGGTGAATCTGTGTTTTTAAAAGTGGTTTTAAATTTTTCCTGATTCAGCGCAGTGGGAAAATACGGTGGTCCCGTGAGTTTCTTCAAATAAATTATAGATGGGTGTGCTGCGTCAATATCAGCAAAGGAGTTAACCCCCGATGCAATGGATATTGTGCCAGAGTGCAAGTAACCAGGGTTCAACTGGACCCTCCCCTCATTGTTGTCACCTGTTGAATGGCTCTGGTCAAGTAGCTGAAAGACTCTTGGATCCAATGCTGAGTCCTCAGACCAGCGACCTGGCATGCCTGGGGGCTGACCATGTGGAATCTTGGCAGACCCAGACCTAACCTGAATCAGGGTCTGCGGTTTAACAGCCTTTTTAGGTGAAGAGAATGCATATTAAACTTTGGGAAGTCTAGTGTACCTAGTTCTCCAACTTCTATTTTTTTGCCTATCATTTGCACGATCTACCTATGACCAGGTACTATTATGTAATTGATGTTATTAATACATTTATTGAAAACTAAATATCATTTGCTGTACGTAGAATGTGACCACACAAAAATTTACAATGAAATGAAACAATAGTATTACATTTCTGTTGGTGATTCGAGACATTTGTGATGATTCAACACGGTAATAAAGATAAAACATTGGAAGCGAGGCTGAGCATCTAATACAGTACTCTCTTAGATTTAGCTACTTTCTTCCTAATCAAAATTAAATAATTATTAATAATAAGCCTTCTTTTTTGACTGAAAGGGAGATTATTTGGCATTAGAAAAGAGTGCAGATTAGCACCACAGAAATTGAGAGGGAATATAAAAGGGGCCAAACTTCTCACTATTGGATTTAACTTCATGTAACACTATGACCTTGTAGTACTTAACCCAATCTCAGGACCACCGGCGGCTGTTTACCCTGCTCTTTGAAAAACGCTTGTTTAAGTCTTAACAGACGTGACTGTAAAATGGGTTAAAGCTTGAGGACTTATTTCTAATGTGTCAGAATAACGTTATATTGCTTGAATATCCCGCGATTGATAGAACTAATTTTCTATTGTCTCATATGCAGAGTGTTTGGCTTGGTTGAGTTTAGCTGCTGTAAATAATGCTCCGAAGAACCACTTTCCCTTTCTCACTGGCAGAGATGAATGTCATGTTCAGTGTTGATGTGATTACAGAGAATGAGACACTTTCCAACTCCTGATGGCAGGAATTCAATATCATAGCTGTGGTAGAGAGTAATGTTGGCGTTTTTCTAAAATAAACTTTTGTGTAATCTTTGATCCAGAAATGTTGTTTCTAGGAATTTATCCTCAAGGATAGAATTGCTGGTGTAAGCAAAATTTTTACATGTGTTCATCTTAGATTACTTATGGTAGGAAATATTAAATGACTTTCAGATCTCTAACATGGAAGATCAAATACATAATAGTACAGGAAGGCCATGCAGTGCTCATAATCACATTACAGAATAATTCCAAACTCATGAAGAAATACTGTGAAACATTGTTCAATGAAAAAGTTGCTTATTAAGCGGTATATATACAATAGCATACTCCATAATATGTAAAAGTCATAAAAATATAGTGTAAGTTCGAACTAAAATGCCAAAAGTGATATTTAGAGTAGTAGATTTAGTAGTAGTAGATCTAGGTAGATACTTAGACTAGTAGGGTTATGAATCATTTCATTTTCTTTTTTGTGTATTTTTCTATTGATAATGCACCAAACATGAATTTTAAATTAGAAAAGCAATATTACCTATTTACCTAGTAAAATATAATAGACATGAAGTTGGGAAGTCTAGGTTTGCATCCTAACCAGAGTTATTTAGTAGAAAGAGGCAAAAAGAAACACATCCATCATGCGATCTGGGGATGGCCACTGGTTTTCCGTGAGCCTCCATTCTTCACCTTCATACTCACCCGTGAGTTCCTAAGAGCACTGGTGACAGTAACTCTTCCAAGGAATGCTGGGAGGTTTGAATCCACACCGTATGTGAATGCACGTTTCCAACAGTACGACAATTTCTCTATGGTCATGATGATGGCAATCTGGTCACTTCTTAGAGTCTACCTGCTGCGGGCTTCCCAGGCTGCCATCCACTGACCCCTCCACACTTGGTCCTCCTGACACTACCCTTGGTCCTCATCAGTCTCCTTGTAAAGTAAGTTACACCAAGTCACTACTTCCCTCATCCCCCCACAGCTTCCAATCTCACTCATGAGGCAACGCAGATTCCTCAAGGCCCTGTGTAACTTGGCCTCTAGCATCCATTCTAACCCAGTCTCTTATCCTTCTCCCTTCTGCCCACTCCACTGGGGTCACCTCAGCTCCCTTGCTTTCCCTGGGATATACCACACACATGCCTGTCTGAGGACATTTGCACTTGCTTCCCTCGTGCGTGCAGCACACTGGCCCCAGATATCACCTTGATTTGTTCCTGGATTTCACTGAGGTCTCTGTTCCAAATGATTCCATAGGAAGTAGCATCTCTCCCTGTCTCTGTCAGTCTCTATTTTCTCTCCAGCATTCGTGGTCAATATTTCTAATTTTTAATCTCTCCCTCTCTGTATTTATTATCATCCCACTACAATATAATCTCCATGAAGAAGACTTCTCTTCTTTACAACTAAATATCCAGCAACTCAAACTGCACAAATACTTAGTAGATGCTTGGTAAGTAATTACCGAACGGATGACAAAATGAATGATAAAAACAATTACATGAGCTTAGTTGTTTTAGTTAGCTGTTGCTATATAACAAATCATCCCAAAACTCAGTGGCTGAAAGCAAAGACAACTTCCTTTGCTTAAGTGTCTGCGATGGGGCAGGGCTCGGAAGGGACCCTGGGTCTTTATGTCACTTGGTACCATCTGGGTCAGCTCACAGGCTGGGGTAGAAATTAATTATTTAAGCCTGGTCTAATCAGGTGGCTTCTATCGGGCTTATAGCCAAAGAGTAAACAGGTGCATGTGTCAGAATGCAGTGCAGGGTGAGGACAAGGAAAAGGTGAAGCAGCCTGAAGATGAAATAGAGGCGTTAGGAGATGAAGGGAGTTCCATTGGTTCTTTGTCCACATAGGCCGAGGGACCACATAGCATGAATATTATGGGAGATTCCAACCCAGGGAAACATGTCCAGTCCGTTCCCTTCTACCGCCAAGCCCCAGCTCCCACCAAGCCAGCGAGCACCATGCTGCTCACCCAGACCGCATAGCTCACCACGCTGATGGATTTTTATCTGTTTGGAGTCCTAATATTCTCATCACACAGAAGGGTGGCTGAGGAACTAATTAGTCTGGAGAGGAGACGCATATCCTGGTTCAATTAAATTACACAGCCCTGCAAAAAAAATTACTTATTTTTTAATAGGTACACTGATACGTCTGGAAACGGCATGCATTGGAGAGTTGAAGCTAGACACCAAGGCAGACTAGTCCGTGTGTTGTTTCGTGATCAACGACTAAGTGACTGAATGTGTCTGTATGAATCGAGGATCTCATCAACCACCGCTGACACCACATGCTGCATGAATAATTGATAAACACAAATAAATTCCGGGAGAGAAGATGTAGCGTCATGGCTCCCAGTCTTTGTACAGTTAAAACTTGGTATGAAGTCTTATTTTTTCAAAAAGACTTGAGAAAGGTCATAGGGACAGAAGGAGTACTCTGTGTTTGGCAATGCTTTTCAAATTTGTAAACTTAGCACCAAACAAACAAAAAAAAAGGTATAGCAGAGTGGTGAAGAACTAAGGGCTGGGATAGAGAGACTCATGCTGCTTCGTAGCAGCCAGGTGACCTGCAGTGAGTTATTAGCGATCATGGTTCCATGTTGTCAAGATGGAGATAGGATAGCGTCAGCCTACCGGGGATGTTAGAAAGATTAGATGATTTGATGCATTTAAGGCTCTTAGGACATAATCGTTGCTCAGTAGTACTAATGATAATCAATTTGTTATGATGATTAAGTGGTTGCTGATGAGGTATGTGTATTGATGACCCCTTTCAGATACTCTGCAGACCATCAGGATTTCTAGCATCTATACAGGGTAACACTGATTTGTGCCCTTACAGCTCCAGCCACTACAATTCTCCCCGTTATTTAAGAAAGTTGGTATAGTTTACTGTTATAATATCTGCTTGAGGCAAACTCTTTACTTCCTAAAATTAGCATAAGAGCTGGGGATTAATGAAATAAACAAAACACAAAATATTATATATAATTTTAAAGCATAAGTAGCAGGTAATTGTCCTGAAATGATATGCAGGTGCTTGGCCCAATTAAATAAAATGGGCAGGTTTGCAATTTTAAAAGAGTGAATAAATGAACCACTTTGAATTTCTCTTGTTAATCTAAGAAAATTCTTTGCTGGTTAATCAGCCAATCATTTGTTTATGAAGAAACCGATGTTAAATACATTCCTCATCAACAATGTCAGCCCCAGGTGTGGTGTGTAAGCCTGGTTTAAATGGGGAAAGTTGAGTTTATAGTCTGTGTTTGGGGAATTCAACTTTCACCATTTATTGGCATTTAGATAAATAATGTTACTAGGTTATTCATATTCCCCTACAGTTACATAATATCATCAGCCATTTGCAACTATATCAAAGGCATCTTTAATCATTTATTTTAAATTTGAAAAAAACATAAAATGTAAATATACACAAAAAAGATTTGAAACCTCCTCTTGAGGGTGTGAACAGGGGCAAAATCGGGGTTTCTTGCTCTCATATTAGTGACTTGTAGGGTTGGACAGTTCTCTGCTGTGGGGCCATCCCGGGCATGGTAGGGTGTTTGGCAGCATCCTTGGTCTCTGCCTACTAGATGCCAGTAGAACATTCCCCCCAGCTGTGACAACCAAAAATGTTTACACACATTGCCCAGGGTCCACGGGAGGGAAGGAAGGAAATCACCCCCTGTTGAAAATCACTGTCCCAAACCAACAACTTCATGTGACTTGATGCATTACAGAAGAAAAATGAAATCCTGTTATGCCCATGAATCGTTCTGTATTCCTGAATCCCACCTCCGCTCTCTCTAGCCCCTCATTCCCTTCTTTATACAAGGAAACTTTTTTTTTTTAATTTAAAAATTTCCCCTGGATTGAGAAGTTAATGGTAACGACATCGTTTATTCAGTAAGGTATGTCCCCTGCTGAATAATAGGTGGATAAAATTTATTGATTGGTAATAAAAGCCATAAATGTATAAAGGGCTCAGCACTTGAGAAAACGGTTATAAAAATCCAAATCCCGACTGCAATACAATGAACAAGTAATGAGGTTTGAGTCGTACGATAGAAGGAGTGAAGTGTGTCGCTAGAATTTGTATTAACTGCGCGGTCGGCAGAGCTTGCTGGAGCTGAATAGAAAAATACAATAAGGATGGTGACGGGTCCGCCAGGTAAAAATAGTTGCAGAGAACACTGGCTTGCGCCCCTTTCCTTCTAAGCCTCTTTTCTCTGGGGACCGCCATGCCCTAGCTCACATGCTAACTATGCTCTGCATCTTTGACAGTGACAGACTTCAAGGAATATAGGACAGAGCACTAACTAGCACTTTCTGCTTGGGGTCGAAGACTCAGAAAAACAATAAATGTTTATGGGAGGTGGTAAAATTTTAGGGCTCCATTCCTAACAAATGTTAAACACAGGACGTCTTCGCGAAAGCTCAGGCCTGGTTGGAATCTGCACCGGTAAAGGGCAGTAGACTCTGGTTTTGGCTCTTGTGTGAGGGAACCGACTTAGGGAGAAAGAAGTTTTTTCCTCTCTGACAGCACACAGCCCCATTGCCTAGGAGTGGCTGCTGATGGGAAGAACTTCCTGAACCTAAAGGTTTTAAAGGCACTTCCTGGGATTTTCTTGAGTTAGAAATTCTGTTCTGAGCCTCCGATGCTCCCAAGTTCTTCTGAGAAGTCCTACAGCTCTGTCTCAAGTCCTGAGCCCTCTCCTGGGTCCCAGGCATTTATGCTCAGTGCCTTTGGGACACATGCAGGAAGACGCTTGCTCCGTGTCTTCTTCAAGCTTAGCACATTCAAGAAGGAACCACACCTGTCTTCTTCTTGGCATTCCCACTTCTAGTGACTCCTGACTGTGTTGGTCACATACAAGACCTTTCACTCGTCCTGGGTCCTTCTCTGCCCCTCAGACTTCCCCCGCGAATTGGTAGTACTCTCTTTCTGCTTCCCAAACACAGCCGCACGCACCCACTGCTCTGTATTTTTATTGCTTCCCCCTTGATGAATCAACCATTGTGTCCCCAGGGAATGATGGCTGGCCCCTCAGCTGCCAGCCCTGCCTTGGGGAGCCCCGTACACCTTCAGTGTGCAGCGGTCAGAGTCATACAAAAAACCTGAAAGAAAACAAAGTCCTATCCCATCACTTCCCTAACTCAGAGAGAAGGAGGACAGATCTGTGTCTAGCAGAGGTGGGGGTGGGGGGATTGGATGAAGGTGACCTAGGGTGTAAACTCCCCGTTTAACATAAATAAGTGCTAGGGATGGAAACGGTTAGCAGCACTGTGTGATGTACAGGGAAGTTGTTAAGAGTAGATCCCAAGAGTTCTCATCACAAGGCAAAAAACATTATTTTTTTCTTGTATGCGTTTGAGATGATGGATATTAACTAAATGATTGCAGGAATCATTTTGCAATATATGGAAGTCAAATCATTCTGCCAAACACTTTAAACTTACAAAGTGCTGTATGTCGATTATATCTCTATACAGCCGGCGGTGGGGGGGGGGAGGCGGAGGGGGGAGCTCATTAATTTTAGGCTAGTTTAATGGAATTTTGATAGGTAAGAGCTGGAAATAAATTATTTCAACATATTTATAATTGTCAGGTGCTTGTTAGAGTTTCGGCATTTTTTTTCATCCTCTAGATAATAAAGGGAGAAGAACAATAAAAATGGTTGAAGGAAGAGAAAATAGGTCACTTGGAAAAGAGTTGAAAAATCAAAAGCTTGCCTAGCCAGGAAAAGGAAAAGAGAGAGAACAAAGGAAAACCACAGGCCCTGCCATGGTCTCATGGAACCCACATAGCCACAGGCCTGCGCACCCCTCCGTCTTGTCTCCTGGGACCTCCTCATGCTCAGTCCACCTTCGCCCATGGCTCTTTCTGCTGCTCCTGTAGCTCAGGGTCTGCCACCGCCTTGGGTCTTTGGTGGTTGCCAGTCCTTCTGCCTGGAATCATCTTCCCCGGAGTGAGGGTATCACCAAGCCCCATTCAAGTTCGGTCTTCTTACCATGGACTCTTCAGAGAGGTCTCCCCTCACCCCCTTTCAACCGTGTCTGGGACCACAGTCTATGCTACGGCCATTTCTGGTGTCACCTTCTCAGGAAGTTGCACCTGATCAAACTGAACCAAACCTGAACAGACTGCCCACTGACCGAGGGCCTTGCTGTCCATCTGGGCAACTGGCTGCTGCCAGGAGGGTAGACCCACGGTGGGGGATCCTGATTTGGAAAGGCAGAGCGCAACTTGCGCCCCCTGCAGACAGGTAACAGGGCCTCGTCTGTGAAGGGTCACAGGCTTGGGGCTGGCGGAGCTTTTATAGGCAGCTGGGCGTTCCACAGCAGGGAAGAAAGGGAGGAATTAAAACAGTGCAGTCGGGGGGAGGAGGGGTAATAACTGGGCAGAGACAGCAGGTGACACAAAGAATATTATATCTGCCTTGTAGAAATGTATTTCCTCCCCCAAATCCAGGGTGAAGTCAGGCTCAGCCCAGGGGTCTCCGGGAATAAAGACGGCAGCAAGAAGTGTGTGATTTTGTTTCCTGCTTCTTGAAATCTGAAGTGCTCAACCTCAGCTTTCGCGATACTTGGGGCAGCGTGGTTCTCTGTTATGGGGGCTGTGCTACACACTGTAGAATGTTCCGCGGCATCCCTGGCTTTTCCTCACTGGCAGCCGGTAGCAGCCTCCCCAACCCGGTCGTGACAACCAAAAATGTCTCCAGTCATTGCTAAATGTTTTTTATTCCCCAGGTGGTAGGAGGCAAAATTTCCCCCCAGTGAAGAACTGCTGCTTTAAATTAACTGATAATATTCATGGTAAGTGAAATAATTAGAAAACTCCAGTACTTGCCTATCATCCCTCAGCACCTCATGGCTGGGGCTGAAAGAAATTGTCTCCCTTTTCCTACATGCGTAAGGACACGAGGGAGAATGGACAGAAACTGGCTTCAGTGGGATGTTTAAATCTCACAAAGGAAACAACTCAATTTAACATAAAAAGGAAAAAAAAATGTTTGAACACTGCCAACCTCCATCAATTGCACCGTTATGGTGTAATTGACCTTTATTAACTTCCCGGGGAGATAATAACTAAGAGGTAAATTCACTTTGTTGTGGGAAAGTCTCAGACACGGTTAAGCACTGTGGTCAATCCAAATGACCTTATTCTCTGCCTGGAAAGTGCAAAACAGAAATATCCTTACTGCTCTGTAATGTCAGTGCTGTGTCTGAGGCCAATTTTCTCCACTTGGAAAATGGCACTAGCATTTGTGGAAACCACCTAACTGCCCCTCGAAGGGAAGGTGGAGAAACAGATTGTAGCCTATTCATAGGATGATGCTTTTCGGTAGATAAAATGAATGAACCAGATCTACAGGTGTCAACCTGGGTAACTCTCAGAAGCATAATGTGGTCCAACAGAAGGCAAACTGCAAAAAGACAGTTTACGGGGATATTATTATGTAAATTTTGCAAACATGCAAAACAAAATTGGATAATGTTTGTGGATATATACATATGTATGAAAAGTAAAAACAAATGCATGGAAATGCTAGGCACAAAAGAAAAGATTGTCTTGTTTCTGGAGAAAGAGTTGAGGGTAAAGTTTTTAGAGAAAGTAGGGGGAGAGAGAGAGAGAAAGAAAGAAAGAAAGAGAGAGAGAGAGAGAGAGAGAATGTCCTTAGAACAACATGTTAACAGATGTAAAGTCTAGATAGTATTTATGTAGATATGTGTTATTTTGTTGTTGTTGCTAAATGGCGTTTTTCCCCCTAAATTGTAAGATTGGGAATAACTGGACAGCCACATGCCAAAAAAAATTAATTTAGACATAGATCTTGTACCTCACAAAATTAATTCAAAATGAATCACAGACCTAAATGGAAAACACAAAACTATAAAAATTCTAGGAGATAACACAGGAGAAAATCTAGATGACCTTGGTTTTGGCAATGACTTTTTCGATGTGATGCCGAAAGCATGATCTGTGAAGGAAAGAATTGATAAGGTGGCTTCATTAAAATTAAAGACTTCTGCTCTGAGAAAGACCCTGTCAAGAGAATGAAAAGCCAAAGCACAGGCTGGGAAGAAATATTTGCAAAAGACACATCTGATAAAAACCAAGTCTCAACAATAGGGAAACAAATAACCCAGTTAAATAAAAATGGGCCAAAGACCCTGACGGACTTCACCAAAGAAGATACAGAGATGGCAAATGAGTACTTGAAAATGTAGCCCACATCCTGTGTCATCAGGGAAACGCAAATGGAAACCACAATGTGACACTGCCATGCACCTGTTAGAATGGCCAAAATCCAGATCACTGACAACACCAAATGCTGGCGAGGACGGGGAGTGACAGAAACTCACTCATTGCTGCAGGAAATGCAGAGTTGCACAGCCGGTTTGGAAGACAGTTTGCTACAAGAAGATGGGAGACTCCTGGGTCAGAGATGACATCAGCTTATTACCCCCAGCAACTGCAGTGGCCACAGATCAGAAAGTCTCATTTTGCACCTTGGCTTGTTGCCTTGGCTGGAAATTCCAGAACAATGCTATATGATAGTGGTCCCTTAGTTTGCTTCAACTTTGATGGATAATGCCCACCTCTTTCAACTTGGAGTCTGATATGGTTCGTCCTGTTAACAAAGTCTCTGTTTATTCCTATTTTAAAAATCATAATGATAATAGATTTTACCGAATGCCTTTTATTCATCAGTAGATTTAATTATGTGTTTTTATTCATCAGTAGATTTTATTCATCAGTAGATTTAATTGTTTTATTCATCAGTAGATTTAATTTGGTAAATGCCTTTTATTCATGAGTAGATTTAATTATGTGTTCCCCCCACAGCCCTCCCTCCCTCTGCCTTTCCAGACACACACACAATTTCTTCCCCAGGACGGGTTGTGTTAAAGGAGTAGCTCAGCTCACCTGAGTTGGTGGCTATCCCTTCCTTAATGCTAGTTCTTTCTGTAATTTTCCGGCAGAAACTCCTCACCGTTTTTCACCTTTTGATGGCATCTTTGAAATCTCCAGCTATAACAGTGGTTTCCTCACATCTTAATGTGATTTTTTAGGCATATCAATCAATCAGCTGATCAATTAATTCATTTAAGACATATAACATACAGACTTCTTAACATTCTTGATCTCAACCATACTTCATGGTATAAAATGTTTCTTATAACTACATCAGACTGAAACGTTTTTGCACAGCAAAGGAAACCATCAACAACGTGAAAAGGTATCCTACTGAATGGAGGAAGATATTCACCAAGGATACATATGATAGGGCGGTAATATCTAAAATATATAAAGAACTCATACAGCTCAACACCAAAAAAAAAAAAAAGAACAATCCATCTTTAAAAAATGGGCAGAAGACTTGAGTAGACACTTCTCTGAAGAGGACACACAGATGACCAATAGACATATGAAAAGATGCTCAGTGTCACTGATCATCAGGGAATTGCAAAGGAATACCACAGCGAGCTATCACCTCACACCTGTCAGAATGTCCATCAGCAATAAATCCACAAACAACAGGTGTTGCGAGGATGTCAGAAGAGGGAACCCTAGCGCACGGTTGGTGGGAATGCCGATTGGTGCAGCCACCGTGGAAAGCAGTATGGAGGTTCTTAAAAAATTTTAAAACGGAACTACTTTATGACCCAACCATTCCACTTCTGGGGGATTTACCGAAAGAAAACAAAAACACTAACTCAAAGACATATATGCACTCTTACGTTCATCACAGTGTTATTTACAATAGCCAACACACGAGAGCAACCTAAGTGCTCACCAGCAGACGAGTGGATAAAAATGTGGAGGTCCATGTACACGGTGGACTATGACTCAGCCATAAAAAAGAACATGAAATCTTAACATTTGCTACAGCGTGGGTTCACCTAGAGGGTATGATGCTCAGTGAAATAAGTCAGACAGACAAAGACAAATGCCATGTGATTTGACTTATATGTGGAATTTAAAGAACAAAATAAATGAACCAACAAAGATGGAACAGACGCATAGATACAGAGAACAGACTGATGATTGCCAGACGGGAGGGGTTGAGGGGACTGGGTGGAAAAGGTGAAGAGATTAAGAAGCACAGATTGGTAGTCACAAAACAGTCCTGGGGAGGTCAAGGACAGCAGAGGGAATATCGTCAGTGACATTGTAGTAACTACAGGGTGGGGCGGAAGTAGGGTTACAGTTGTCACTATGGAGAATAATACAATGATTCATAAATAATATTACAAGAACAAACTCTGTGTTTTGCCTGTCCACAGATGTAACCCTGCTTTTGTGCCACCCTGGATGTGTGGTGCCAGGTGGGGACTACAAATATCGGGGGGATCACTTTTGTAAAGCATGTGATTATCTAACTAGTATGCTGTACACCTGACACCAACATAGAAATAAACAAATAAACAAATAAATCACATTCATTATATAGTAATGGGCTGAATGGGCTAGCCTTTAATTTTTGGGTCAGTATTAACACATCAGATGGATATCATGTATCTTCTTGTATAAAGCCCTGTTAATTTTGATCTCCAAGTTATGCTACATAAAATTAACTAGGACTATTTTATTCTTTTGCCCTGCGCTGCGGCAGACTGCACAGCTTTTGGAATTGGAGTAGTTTGGTCACAACGCCCTCTAGAAATGTGCTCCCTTGTCTCCCAGTGCTTTCCCTCCCATTGTTTTCCATTTGGCCGTTCACTGCATATATTTCCTTGGCTACACATGGGAAATTTATATTTTCTGAGCACATCATCCATTTAACTCAGAGTTTCCAATTCATTAATATAGAGTAAGGGTAATAAGGAATCATGAGCTGATGTCTTCATGCCCTGCTGTCTTCCTCCCGTCCCCAGTCCTCAAAGCCCTGTCCTCCATGTGGTTGTACAGAACAGCTTTGGTCTGCATCACTTCCCCTGTCCCTTTCCTATGGACTTCAACTTGCCTTTGAACTCCTCTGATGACAGTCACAAAAGCTGTCTAAGTGGCCATTTGCAGATATCCTCTGTCTCAATCTATCCATGGGGAACCTGTGCACATTAAAATGAGACTTCTAAAGACATGCAGCTAAAAGGAAAAATGTTCTTTTGCCAGAGAATAATGAATCACTAACTCTACCATCCATCAAGTTCAATTTCAGGGCAAATTTTAGAGGAGGAATGAAGAGAAGGGGGACATCTTCAAGAGGAGGAAGAGAATAAAATAAAGACCAACAGTCACTTTCTTTCTTGGGACCTCTATTTATGCCTTTGCCTCCCTCTGCAATTTGACCTTTGACGAGCCCAGGAAGAAACTGTGGATACTGATCTCGTGGGGAAAAAAAAAAATGCCCCGGGAGACTTCACGTGAACTGTGGCATAGCCACAGCCAGTTCCTCCTGCCACAGTCTGCTTTTTCATTTGAAAGTGCAGGCTGCCGCCAAGGCTGACCTGGAGCTGAGAGCTGCAATAACAGCGGTCAAGTGCAGCCTGAGTGTCAGCTCTGAAAGGGAACTTCACCTGCTCAGAAAGAGAAGCTGCTAAGAAATAAAAGTGGGCCTTTGCAGAGATCAAGAGCCGGAAAGATGTTCTCGTCTGTGTTTGCAAGAAGCCGGGAGAAGGTAACAGTGAGCAAAGAGAGAAAGCCACCAAGTGCAGCAGGCGTGCCCTGCTGGGGGAAATGCCTCTGCTCATGTTCAGGGAACACGTAATTGCTCTACCCGCCGTAGATGGCTTTGACAAGGTTACGTGATTAAGAAAATGTAAGTTTTTGTTTGAAGTCAGAGCATGTCCATGTTCGAAGGGAACAGTTGCTGAAATACAGTTCTCGTTCATCTAGAACTTGAAAGATAATTCCTCTTCTATTGTTTTAATTACCATGTTTCATAACTGTGATTCATTTTCCATCAGGATGTCTGGCCAACTTTCCCTGTCTCAGTGGATTCACAACTTCTGCTGAAAGTGGTTGTTTGTTTTCTACTTTCTACTGATAAGTTTTACTATTCTTTGTGCCCATTCAGGATACTCACTTCTAAATTCCCTTACATACCAGCTCCCAGTGGAAAGAGCGGAGGACCAGAGTTAACACCCAACCTCTACTGAACCCTATCTGTGTGGACTTGGGGAAATCCTTTTACTTTCCTACCAACGGAGATGATAAAAACCCACCTGAGGTTGTTGGATAAGTACATTGGAACTCTTGGCATTACCCCAAGGGACTGGTTTGAAGTGAGAACAGGGTAGTTAAAGGATTATGTGTGAAATCATGGGAAATTTTTGCATTGTAAAGAGAGATTTAAAATGAGCATGAGTCTCAGGCCACTGGTGAAAATTTCACCCAAGTTGACAGATCGGTCATGTTGATGAGAGTACTTACAAAGGGGGAGCTTCTCACCGAAGCCTTCAAATCACATTTTTTCAAAAACAAGTTATTCCAGCACAACGAGAGGCCAGTTGTAGTGTTTGGAGATATTAAAACCCAACCAAGAGGTGGAAGGTGGCAGTGCTCCCCTTGGCTCCGTTCAGATCTTTGCATCTGGGTCCTAGTACGATCCAACGATCCATGGCCATTTTCAGCTGGCCGCACTGATCTGAATGTGCCCCTTGTCTCCACGCCAGACTTTGGGTCTCACCATAGATGGTGCTCTTCATGGTCCCCAGTCTTCTCCTCCATCCTGTCACCTTTGACTTGCTACACAGAGTCACAGAGCATATAACATGGTGATTGAGTTCAGGCTTCAGAGCCGGGCAGATCTGCATGTGGACCCTTCTTCTGCCAGAAGTTTACTTGACCCAGGTTCACTTGTGATACAGAGCAAGAGGCTTAACCTTTCCCGGCCTCCCTGTGTGTCTTCGGTGCGGAGGACAATGTGCCCCACTCCCCAGCCCAGGTCAGGGTGAAGGGTAACTGGGTTAATGGTCTCCATCACCGAGCACCTGAGATGCACTCAGTAAAGGGAAGCCTGGACTCCCTTAGCTGTTATTTTATTTTGGCATTGAATTTCTTTAAGGCAACTCTTCCTTTGAAAGTATTTCTGAATTAAAAGAATAGTTTAAGTTGGCAACTCTTCGCCACGCTCACTGTTTAGTCAGTACTCTGTCATCACATCTGAGTAGCAGCGCTAGCTCATCTTTCCAAAGCTCAAGAAACAGTTCAGGCAGATGACAGATATGCCGTATGAGCAGAAAGACAGGTGTGCAAAAGTATCGATCGACCCAGGAGCAGGAGAGGGAATGAGAGAGCAGAGGACCTATGGAGGCGATGGAGACCCTCCAGAGCGTAATCCCTTCACAAGAACATTTCTTCCACAAATCTGGTGTGGTCTCTGAGTCTCAGAAGCAGGAGACCCCCCCTGGCCGTGCTGATGCTCATTTTCACTGTCTCCATTCATCATATTAACGGGGTAATTGCTGAGTCCAGAGTCTACAGACCTAGCAGATGCGGTCATTTGATCCATGAAATCATCCGCACCCATAATTCACCTAATAAAACCTCAGGAGCGAAGAGAAAATTGTTTCATTAATTTGTCTCGGTGAATTCTGAACCGTGGCTTCAATTTGCATCGTGTTCAGCGTGCTTTCCAGGCAAGAGCACCTCCTTGGGGGGTTGTGTGCAGAAGAAATGGGAAGCCAGATGATAAACAGGGCATATTAATTACTTGATTCTTTCATTCACTCAACAAACATTTATCCGGCATTGACCCTGTGCCAGGCCCTGCCTGAGCCCCGGGACTTAGCCATGAAGAGCCCCGGTCCCAGGGCTCTTTGTGCCTATAGGATATATGGTGGCAGGATATGGAGGGCCAAGTGACAGTCACACAGATCTAGCTGCTGCAAGAATTTTTACTTAGAGATTTGGTGGCAAAGTCAGTTAAGCGGGAATAAACTTGAATAAATATTTTTACATGATGTTTTATGCTGAAAAGCACATCTATCATGTGAGACATTTAAATCACCCTTTCCAGCTTTACAGAGGTACAATTGACAAATGAAAATGTACATATTTAAGGTGTACGTGTACATGGCTTTTAAGAGAAAATGTAAAGCTCAGAGGTGGAGGACAGGAGAAAAAGGTGACGGGGACTCAAAGGTACGAACTTTCATTTGTAAGTCATGGGATGTGACATACAGCAGAGAGAACAGTCAGCAACAACTCCACCTGATGACAGATGGGTACTAGGCTTAGTGGGGGGATCACTCTGTGAGGCATATAAATGTTAAATCACGATGCTGTACGCCGGAAACTAACATAGTATTTTATGTCGACCATAATTAAAGTATTAATTAACTTAAAAAATAAAACAGCCAATAGCATCTCTAAAAACCAAAACATAAAGCTTAAAGGATACATCATTGCTTTGGGCTAATCTTCACACGCTGGGGGCTGCAAGTTTGCTCTTCTTAGAGGCTTGTTAGTGGAAACGTGTAAAAAGCACCGAAATACACCAAGCTAGGTGACGTGTAGGAGGACCGCTGACACCCGTGCTGCTGTCCTGGGCCACCTCACTGTGTAATGACAGCAGGGACTTGCCTATCGTCTCCTGTTGGAATGTCTCCCTTGGTTTTTACAAGAAGCGTACACATTAGCCTTTTCCAAAATAGTCTGTTCTGCTTTTTATCTTTTCTATTTTCGGTTCTTCCCAAACCCGCATAGGGATAGGATTTAATGTGGTCGGGACACAGCCGTTGGTTCTTTAACACCTACCTGAACTATTTCTGATGGGGCAGTGCAGAGCACGGTGGCGGGACGTTATTATTGCTTTAGGCAGCGCATGTGCCCAATGGCACTCTGTCATCTCATTGTTGCCAGTCTATGAGAACAAATGCTGTGCACAGTGACATTTCATATCTAGGCAGCTATTGAACAATCCCATTGGTGTCCAGGCCTATGCTTGCTTCTCAAACAACAGCAAAGATTTGTCAACAGGTAGCTTCCCTAGGTCACCACGCTGAGCCTTTTGAACTGCGGGGGTTTGTTGTAATAGCAAAACATATCAGGGTGGACACTGCTGGGGAAATACGGGGAGATCTAAAGGGGAAAGGGAAAGGAGGCAACAGATTTAATATTCTTTCTTTAATATTATGTGTACAAGTAATAACTCTACCACAATGTTATCTCTTGAGTCAGCAATGGGAAGAGTAAAATGTTTGTCTCAAAGTATAAAATATAATTGCTTTTCTCCCTACTTTATATGCT
>VMDR010008008.1:8084-38236 GCA_007922815.1 Macrotus californicus
CTAATAGGCAAAAAGAACAAGTGACGTACAAAGACGAAATAATTAGGCTTAGTCTCAGACTTTTCGACATCAACATACCAACAAAACAAGGCAACAATGGAATAATTTATTACCATTAAAGTCAAGGTAAGAAAACTTTAGTCCTTCCTAAACTCTATCTCAAGTCTTTTGATACAGCAGGCATCAAATATAATAAATTATACACAATTGCACGAAAGTATGGTACAGTTTAGACTAAATGACAATAAATGTAAATGGGGTGAACTTACCTAACTGAAAAGATGTTCATTTTGGCACCCAAAATAAAACCCAACTACATACAATTTTACTAGAGATACACCTAAAACAAGGTCATTTGAAGAGGCCAAAAATAAAGGGATGGGCAAAAGTATATTAAGAAAGAGGGCAGGGGTCCTGACATCAGACAAATCAGAATTCACGCCTCAAAGCTTTACTGACACTTCAGTTCTAAAAACCACCCTCTGCAGTGAAGCATCGTGCTTCTGAGTATGCCGGCTCCACATGACCCTGCTGCGACAGTCTGTATGACAGAAACCCATGAATGGGTGACTTTGATACATGACCCTGAGCACAGGACAGACCAAGGGGACAAAAGATTACTTGGGAAATAAAAGGTCTGACAGCATAATCAGTAGAGTAGGCCTTATGGATATACATATGCTCTGCACCCTGGCAGTGAACACTCCACATTCTTCTCAGGTGCCTATCACTTATTCACAAAAAATTGGTCACATCTCGGTCATAAAGAAAACGGCAGTTGCTTTCAGAAAGTGGAAGATGGCAAATGGCATTCTATGATCACACTGCATGAAAAGTAGAATTTCCTTAAAAAAGCAAAGCATGTTAGGAGCTCTGAAGGAAATGGAAATGACCGGTGTGCAGGGAGAAGAGCAGGGGCAGCTGGGCCACGCCGGGAGAGCAGCAGGGGTGCGGGTCTTCGTTGCTGTCCAGGTTGCAATGTGGTGGGGTTTCAAAAAAACCTGTGTCATTTTAGAATCTAGTAAAAATTTTAATTTCCTAATGTCAATTCAGTGAGCTCTCTATTTTTCCTACTGTGTGCCAAACATTTCATGTTTGGGGATGACAAAGTAACTCCCAGCAGACATGGGTGATTGTAGTCCTTGGAGCAGGGGCGGAATTGAGCAAGTGCTGTGGGGAAACACCCAGCATCTTTAACTGAGTATTTCTGCAGTTTCACTGCCTGTGGGGGAGCTGGACCTTCACATCAGCACAGCCCCCAAACTCTCTTGTTTTCCTCCCGTTCCTTCTGGCCTAGCTGATGGAAATCCTGTTTCCTAGATTGTGTGTAGTAGGCATTCAGTTCAATTAGAACCCAACTAATGATTTTTACTCATCTTGCTTTTGCATTTTACAAGTTCTTTTCTATCTTTTTATTATTTAGGCTTCATAACAATCTTTTAAATAAAAGAAGAGGTAGTAACTCCTCTTGGTAGATGAGAACTTCTAACAGGTCTTTTCTGAGCTGCTTCCTGCTCGAGGATCCATTCCTTTACTCCTTTTGGGGTTGCGCTGAGATGGCCACTTAAGCCTTGTTTTATTGGTAAAAAGTAACTTTAACTTTTCAAATTACTTGACATAGACTTGTTTTAGCCCAATTAGAGAGGACAGATTACAAAAAGAAAAAAATATTTCTGTTAATTCTGAGCCCTTTTCATACTTTGGTCAACGTTCTTCTCGTTCTTCCCTCCCCCTCCCCATCCCCCCTCCTCCCCTCCCCTTTGCCCCCTCCATGTGTGTGTAATTTTTCACAATTGTATGAGGTCAGGGCTGTTGGTAATCAGGTTACAGATAAGGAGAATAGAGATTCAGTGGTAGCTTGGTTCAAATGACCCAACATTTCTAGGCTACTCCCAATTTCAAGTTTTGGTAAAGGTTATTTACATTGGTTTGAATTATTTTAGTAGATTTTATTGTTTGAAAAGTTATTGATGATGGATCTCTGAGGAAACCACATAGTTTGTTGTTTCTTACACTGAAAATCTAATGTTGCCAGTATTGAAACTTTTTTTATAAAAAAGAGTTTTTAAGTTTTTAAAAAGATTATTAAATTAATTTTTAGTGAGGAAGAGGGAGGGAGACAGAGAGGGAGAGGAACATCGATGTGTGACAGATCAGTTGGGTTGACTGTTGCACACCCCCAACTGGGGACCTGACCCACACATGACTCAGGCATGTGCCCTGACTGGGAATTGAACTGGCGACCCTTCAGTTTGCAGGCTGGCACTCAATCCACGGAGCCACACCAGCCAGGGTGAGTTTTTAACTTTTAAAAAAATATTTAATTTATTTATTTTTAGAGAGAGGGGAAAGGAAGGAAAGAGAGAAACGTTGATGTGAGAGAGAAACATTAATGGGTTGCCTCTTGTGCACACCCCGAATGGGGACTGAACCCGCAATCCAGGCACGAGCCCTGACTGGGAATCGAACCAGTGACCTCCCCCTTTGCCGGACAGTGCCCAAACAACTGAGCCACACCGGTCAGGGCAGGATTAAAACATTCTAAATGTTATAGTATACAATACTAAATTAAAATAAGAGTGGTTTTTAAAAAATAAAATATAGGCTTCAGTAATCTTATTTTTCTTATTTCAAATGGATACCGGAGACTCAAAGAATGAGACAGAGATTTATAACAAAGTTCTTTTAGTATACCAGTTCTAGAAGCATCATGCGGGGGATCTAAGAGAGATCCCCACGGTAGTGAATTTTTTATTGTAAATCGCACGGTGGTGGTGGTGTTTCAAATGTGTTATCCACAAGGGAACTGAGTGGAGTTTTAGTAAAGATATTTTATCCCTTGTCTTCTTGTATCGTAGTTTGTCTGTGGTTAAAGTTTTTCCAATAATAATATGTCACAGTGTACTAGATTTATCAATCTCAGACCTGATAGACATTGACATTTCCTGAGCCAAACAGACACAACCATGTTTGACAACTGTATTATCCCCATTTCCTAGATGAGGAAGTTGAGGCTCAAAGCAGCAAAATGCAAATACATTGAGACTGAGATCCGGGCTTGTGCAGCTCCCAAACTCATTCATATTCTACTCGGCGGTGCTAAAATTTGGTTCTTTCAATTCAAAAAGGGTCACTGAAACAAAGGAAAGGTTTTACTCTTTGTTCTGATAGGAACAGGGGAAATGCTTATTAGTCCCCTGTCTCCTTCCCTGCCCCTCCCCACCCCCCCTCAGCCTGTTCGCTGGCCCTGCTGTCCTGCAGGGAGCTTTCCCAGGCAGAGCAACCCTCAAGTCCTACAGCCTTCGCGTTCCCAAAAGGGAAACCTGAGAAGGAGCCACAGCCTTCCTGTGAGCAACAGATGGTTACTGTTTAAATGAGGGTACACTCTGGATCTCATCTGTGAAGTGATTTTAAGGCGCTGTGGGGTGGGTGGGTTTGGAAGGTTAGTCTAGGGAACAAGTTAGTAACAAGATTTAGGAGAAGGAGGAAGAAGAAATAAACAAACCGAATTTGTAGCTTTTTCACTCTTATATACTCTTTAATCACAATCACATGGCAGGTTGTATTTTTCTGCCCCCTCCTCCGCCCCACACAGAGGGGGCAGGGTGAAGGCAGGGCACTGCCGGCTGCTGAACTGTGTAGTGTGCTGGACCCAGCAAGTGAGTTTTGCTGTGGGGTAAGTCCTGTGGCTTGTTTTCTGCCTTCGTGAATAGAGTCTTTCCATCTTTGCCAAGCCTACAGTTAATGCGGTCAAGGGATTTATTATGAAATGTACTAAATCTTGGCATGGAGCTAATTGCATATAACAAGAAGCGTGCTAGAGGCTTGGACCTGAGAAGTGACACATGCAAAAAGCATTCTCTTTCTGATGCTGCTGAAAGGGGTTTTGTGTAGGGGAATGTCTGCATGTCTGCACTTATTGCTAATGAGGTAACCCCTCACCCATAGCGTGTTTCTGGGTTACTTGTTAAAGTAAGTGCAGAGTTAGTGCTCTCTCTCTCTCTCTCTGATATTTACAAACAATTGGCGATTCAAGAATTAATATTTATTTACTAACTCCAACTTCACATCTAAAACTCTTACCGTATCATAAGAAAACACATTCATGGCGGTTTAAATGACAGAAGTATAACCTGGAATAATTCTTGTGTAAATGTATAAAGGGCGACCAGATAAATCGTGTTAGCTCAGGCTGCCATAACAAAATACCGTAGTGTGGTGGCTGAAACAACAGAAATTTGTTTTCTCGTGATACCGGAGGCTGGGAGTCTGAGAGCAGGGTGCCACATGGTAGTTCTGGCCAGGGCTCTCTTGCTGGCTTGAAGACGGCTGATTTTTCACTGTATCCTCACTTGGGGTGGGGGTGGGGTTGCTGGGGAGTGTGTAGGGCTGGTGGTGGAGGTGGGGGGAGAGGGGGACAGAGAGAGAGAGGGTGCTCTTGTCTCTTCTAACAGCACTGCTCCCATCATAAGCCCCCACCCCCACCCCATGATCTCATCGAAACCTAATTACCTCCCAAAGGCTCCATCTCCAAAACTATCACATAGAGATTTAGGGCCTCAATATGTGACTACATGAATGGGGGTGGGGGTGGGGGCGGAGGTGCACGGTTCAGTCCATACCGGAAGTATTTAGAGAAGACAAGTAATGCATCTTTAAGCCCAGTGTTTGTCCTTAAATTTTTATTCATTTGAAAACTTAATTTTAAAGTAATAATTGAATAATTAAAAAATAACACAAAATAAACATTTTTTCGTCCTTTCCTGATGCCTTCACAAAGTTTCACTGGGTGAGTTTTCTCAAAGCTTTATTGGGATATTTGTCTCTGTAGTCCTCACAACACCCTAACGGATGCGTCGTATGTCACAGGTCTCAGTGTTGTTTGGTGCATTAACAACTTAAACACTTGTACTGCTTTCTCACAGTATCTAGCTCAAACACCTTAATTTACTGGAATATATAGAGAAAAACCAGTAAAACTTGGTTCAGTGAAATGGTTACATCCTCTCTTGAATATGACGAGAAACATTCATCTGCATAACAAAAAGAAATAACAAAAATGTTTAAAAAGGCACATTTAAGAAATACATGTGAAGTTTCATTCATATTTTCCTGGGTCGGTCATTTCTGGGTGCGTGTGAAGCTCGTGCCCTCACACTCAGAGGAAATGGGGAGAGAATGATTGTGGTGGTTTCCATCCTATGGTTAACACCCGTCTTCTCGATACCAGCGGTTTGCGAAGTGGAAGTAATTCTGAGCTTAAAACAAAACAGCCGTGGCCACAAATTTCAGTCCTGGCACAGCAAAAAGGAAATGTTGGGATGAAAATGTTTGAACCATTTGAAAAAAAAAAAGTAACATTCAAAAATAGAACGGCCCGGAGATCATTTGTATCATCCCCGTGACATTGTAAATTCATTCATGTTTACGGCTTCCCAGATCAGTTTGAATTTTTATCGACTGCCAGATAATTAGCATTGATCAGGATGAAAAAAACCCCTGATGATTTACAGCGAAGGAATGGTTTGTTTGCTTGTTCGCCCATTCATTCAACATTGATTTACTGAGGCTCTCCTGGGTGTGCGGCACCATGCCAAGCGCGGTGACAGGGAGATAAACAAATCAGTGATAGCTTTTACCCTCGAGTACTTAATTTTGTACTCACTTGACTAACACTAAATTGAGTTCTTCCTACATACACAGTACTGTCCTGCCCCTTGTTACTGAAAATACCAGCTTCATTAAGAATGGTCCTTTTCAAAAAAGCTTGCGTCTCATCTAGGGAAATACACATAAACACATAATTGCCCCTAGTTATTAAGTTTAATCACTTGAGGTTTGGTGCCAGGTCTAAATGGAGGTTAACATTTAGGAAGAACATGTGGCTTTCCAAACCATTCACTAAGTCTGGTAAGTGCTACCCCGGTATAGTTGAAATCTTTGCCACCCAAGGGGCGGTCTGAGAACCAGCAGCAATGCCATCGCTTGAGAGAGATACTGGAAATGCAGGGTCTCAGGCCCCACTCCAGACCTGCTGAATCTGAATCTGACTCTTTTAATGAGAGTTCCGTGTGACTCATACAGGTGTTGAAGTCGGGGAAGCTTTAATGCCAGGTTTGACTTGTATTCACAATTAGATGAGACAGAGATTTTTATCTGATCTCATGGCTGAACTGTTTTATTTGTACATGTATTCTTTTAACAAGCATTTATTGAACATGAAGATTTATTGAACATGCACTTAGATACCGTAGCTGAGGACCAAAAAAACTAACTTTTTGCTACAATTAATAGTTAAATAAATTTTAATTTATATTAAATTTTATATTTAATTTTAATTACTTCTAATAAGAAGTAATTATCAGTCTGCAGGGTAAGGATATGTGAACTGGACCTTAAAAGGCCTGCAGGTGTTTGTTCAGGAAGAAAGGGGGAAGTGTCTTAGATTGTTTTCTCAAATTCCATATGTCAGTCAGTCACCTTTTGAATAGGGGTTAGTTGTTGAAAGTCTTTTAAAAATTAGGCAAGCTCCTAAATGAATGTTTGTATATTTTGGTGCATCCTGTAAACGGGATGAGTATACTGTTTCTGAAGGAAATATTATCTAATGAGCATTGGAGTCCACTGTGAGTAATTTTACATTCTGAGCCTCAGTTTCTTCATCTGTCAAGTGGGGATATCGGTTCTACAAGGTTTTAATGAAGATTACGAAGAATTTAGCACTATGGAGTCCAATAAATTGTAACTGTTACTAATGATTGTAAGAACAATTTCTTTTCTTTCTCTTTTTTCATTTTTTTCTTAACATAAATTTGCTAATTTATATTAGCAAAAGGAAAATACAACAATGTGACAAATACTTAAAGTACAAAATATTCCTCTACAATCCTGTGCAATCTAAGACATGATAACATAAAAAATGAGACATCACGAGTCATAATGCCCCCAAACTGAGAAATGTTTTCACCTTCTCAGAGGGGAAACTTGCAAGCCTGACTTCCTTCTGTGGCCCCAGGCTCTGCACTGCGGTGCTCAGTGCTCACCGTCAGCCCAAGGACAGACCCCTTCGGTCTGTGGGGATGAGCCATTTTGGTCCCTCCTAATGATGCTTCACCCCACTGCCTTTTACATATTGGAAGAGTAAATTTGTGTGAAGTGGACTCTTCACCCTGTTGTGTGTGGGCTTCCCGAGAGGAAATACACGCACGTGTTCTTGGAGAAAAGATGACTTTTCTTTTTTTATAATTTCACAAGTTTGGGAAACATGTAAGTACCAAGCTAATAAGGAACAGCTGAGTCTTTCTCATATAAACAGAAATTGAAATTGGTTTTCTCTAATCGGTGAGAAAGAACTGTTCTTTGTTCAGTGCTCAGGAATGAGGTTCCCTCACTGTTCCATAGTTGGAGTATTGTGACTTCGTGCAGGATTTCTCGGTGCCTTTCCATTCCTATGACACGGCCATCTGAGAACCACCAGTAGAAGGCAAAATGTACATGGAAGGTACTGAGCTGAGGAGAGGTGAGAATGACGGAGAGAACCGACTGCTGTGTGGCTGAGTCCGAAATGGGCAGCCACCTAAAGGGGCCGAGGCACAAAATTCGGGGCCCACAGTGAAATGCGGTCCTCTAGGTGAGCAGTGCAGGGCTGTGGTCTTTGGCACTTCCCGAGAACCTTGTCATGTTAATGTAGTTATTGAAATTGAGTTTGGAGATTGTAATGTTGCTCTCATATTTCACGTAAAAACAGTGCTAACTCCCACCTTGAAAGGGATCACATATATCTCATAAGCGGGGCACTACTAATGTTTTAGTAAGCCCACAGGAAGGATACTGAAATGAAATACTGTAAAAAGCACAACCAACCTGCCTTTTCTTTTCCCAGTGTGCTTGCAACGAGATACATAATGTAAAGATACCCCACCACCAAGTTCTCTTTGCAAACGCCAAGTGGTACCCATGGTGTGTCAGAGGTCACCCCGGGTCTGTGTGAGCTTGGCAACATTTCAGGGGCCGCATTTTCACACGAATCAACTGTTCTTGAACACTTTCTCCAGGGTATTGGCACAGACCCTGTTTTCTTAAACAGTGAGCATATATACCTGTTTTTCTCACCTATTTTCCCTCAGCAAACATAGCCATTATTTCCTTTATAAAAGAAAGGAGAGTAGTGGGGGTGGGGGATGGGGGGAGAGAGTGAGAGAGAGAAAAGTAAGAAAAAGAGAGAGAGAGAGAGAGAGAGGAAGAAAGGAGCTCTTTATTATCATTTATGTAGAAATTTCTGCATAGTCTCAGGGCAGTGTTGTGATGCCTGACCTTGGGTCACATTTGTCCCTTTTTGTATTTTAAAGGATTGGTTCTTTAAGAACTCTCTTAGGAGAATATTTTGCTTATTGCCCCAATGTAAAAGTTGAAAAGATACTTATAAAACAGGACGTGTTTTTGACATAACTTTTGATAATTTTTGTAATAGTAAATTGTTTATTTGCTGTTGCTTATTTTGTAATTATTTGAAGAATGTAAACTTGTATTTTTTTCAAACTGGATAATCTTAGGCACTGAATGGTAAGAGAGGCTGCTAATTCTTTTTTTTCTTTCATATCTTAGCATACTTCTCAGACTGGCTGTGTAAATCAAGTCAGTCCTTTGATCATTATTGGATATAAAAATTATGTTCAATCTATGATGAAACTACTAATTTCTCCCTTTTGGTCCTCTGAGCATTAGGCAGAAGAGCAATTCTGGAAGCACCATGATATAAAAGAGTAATAGTAGAAAAGAAAAATAGTTCATCGATGTCTGGAGTTCTTTCATGTAGCTTCTCATTGGAGGGACTTGGTGGTACCGTGTCCAATTTTCAATGTAAACAAGGATCACAAAATTCTTTTTTTCTCTCGGTTTTACAGCTGTATAGCTGGTCCCAAGTTGAAAATGTGTTTGTTCTTGAAAGAAAAATAGCCCTCCTTGCTTAGATTAATGGTGCTTCAAGACGTGTTTATTCGGAGATGGCAGCAAAGAGGCTAGTGCAGTAAACGCTCCGCGCTGGAGACCACTGTGTCACATACAACAGATGCTGTCAGTGGACTGTTTACGCAGCAGCGCTCGATTTCTCTTTGATTTATAATCTATGAAAAGTTGAAATGTCTTGTCTTTATTTTCCCTTTCTTCCTTAACAAAATAGGGTGACTTTAGACAAAAACCCCACTAATTCTAAAAATTAATGCATGAAGAAGGCTTAGTTTGCTGCACTTCAGCTGTGATCTTAAATTATATATTCAGGTTCTTTCTGGAGTTGTTCCATCATGCAGTTGGATCCAGGAAAATTGTCTCGATTTTGATATCTTAAAGGCAGCTTGCAGGCATGTGCGTATAACCCATTGGCTCCATTTAAACATTGCACTTCGAAGTGATCGTTAGGAAATATGCTGGTGTTTAGAAGGTGTGAGGCATTTGTCTTTTTTGAAGGGTATCAAAAATATGCTCTATGTATCACTTGTTTTTAAAAAAACAATCAGACTTTTTTCCTAAACTGTTACACCTCTTTTGTATTCAGTTACTGGAATTCATCATATGAGTGTTCTAACATAGGCAACTATGAATACACCATATGACTTATTTAATGCTAAAACGTGATACAAGCCTATCAATTATAAAAGGAAAGGAAACTACCCTCTCTGTGTTTATTTGTAAGCATTTCTCCAGAGAGCTTCTGGTTGGCTTTTGAGTTGAATTCTTTCAGTGACATAAATGTATTTTTCTTTCTCTCTCTCTATTTTTGTGACCACTCTTACCTGTATTTCTTTCTAGATGTAACTTTTTGCAAGGATGGCAGCAGAGACTTTTTACTTGTAGATTTTATTTTTTATTTAATGATGTAGTTCTGCTTAAATGCTCTTTGGGGGTTTATAAAAAAAGAAAACTTATATTAAGTCAAAGGATAAAATGAATACTACCTTGTTTTTAGAGATTTGAAAAATATTTATCCTCTTGTTCTATTCAAGTTGATGTAACTCTTCAAATTAGTGATATATGTGTCTGTGTATGTATACATAGCTCCTGAGTACAGCATTTTTGACAGTTAAGTCTAGGGTTGATGATGAAAACACTTGTTCTAATACAGAAAAAAGGTTGGGAATAGAGTTTTTAAATTGACATTTGGTAGTTGGTTTTATTTGATTGAACTGATGTTCTGAACTTACTGCACCCAAGTGCAAGTGCATCCAGTATGAAAGTACAAAATTAGCTCTAATTTATCGCTTCTCGGCCTTTTGGCCAAGATCAAGTGCAAAATTAGCTCTAATTCAAGCATGATCTTTTTCTCCCACCAATTAATTATGAATATCATTTCTTTGATATTTCTTTGAGAACTTATCAAGTTCAAAATTAAAAAATAATAGAGCTCCCTAGGGTGTATTTACCAATATAAAATGCCCATAAATTAATTCTACAATCTAAATGAGAATGTAACATTTTGGAAAAAAAACTAGTTACAATATATTCTTTGTGTATTTTCAGTAACATTAAGTTTCTAGAGTTTTATAGCAGTCATTTTTTTTCATTTGTCCCAATAGGTGAAATTACAGCTATAAGCAAATATTTGCCAAAAATTGTTGGCTCTTAGATTATTAGAATGTGTTATAAAATGATTAAACATCAAAACCAAGGCCCTATTGTATGGGGAGGCCTGGACCAATACATTAAATGACAGATATCCTTAATCAAAATAAGTAAAATGAAGAGATAGTAGTGAAAGATTCATTATCTCCTACATATTTATGATTATATATAGTAGGCAATATTCATGAAAGTCTGATGTATAGATTCTTTGTCTTACTCATGAATCTGAAAGGGTTATAGGGAAACCTGAGATATTGTACCTGATAGGCTTTCCATACTCAAATAACAGCCAGTCAGAATGGGCTTGAGGCCTCAGCCTTGTTTTCCTAAAGCTTTCTGATAAGAAGAGATACCATATGATCTCTCCTATAGGAGGAATCTAATGAACAAAATGGAACCACAGGCATGGAAACATGGATCAGACTGATGGTGACCAGAGGTGGGGGGCATAATGATGGAAAGAAGGGGAAGGGACTAGTTAAAGAGCGTGTCTGAATGACTCATGAACAAGGACAACAGTGTGGGAATTGACTGTGAGAGTGGGGGCTAGGATGGACGGAGGAGGGCAAAGGGCGAAAAATTGGGAGAACTGTAATAGAATAACATAATAATAATAAAAAAAAAGAGCTACCCTTTCCCCTTGGCTGAACCTGGCTCTGTGCTGCTCCGTCATCATGAAGATGGGGCACTCAGTTTCCAGTTTGAATGGGCATGATGTGGCTTCGTCCCAGCTCTTCCTGCTTCTGCACCTTGAGTGGACTCACAGCTTCTTGTGCTCCCAGTGCAAATAAGTGACAGTAATATCTATTCTTGTGTGACTCCTGGAGATTCAGTCCTTGTAGATGATGTGATACTTTGAAGGCATTTGGGAGTTTTGCCTGGTAAGGAATTATTCTTATGTGTTCTAGTCACTGAGAAAATTGAGGCATTTGTATGTGCTAAGTACCCATTTTTGGGTAACCACTCCCCTCCCGCCCTCAGAGTGTCTGGCGTATTTTAGTAAAACCGCCCCAAAACTGAAAGAAGGTAAAAGTCAGATATAATCCTGTATATTTCTTCCCAGTCTTTTAAATAAGAATTAAAAGCAATAATGTAGAAATTCTTCATGCTGCTTGTTACATGGAATATCATACTGTAATTTCTTTCCCCTAAATTCTTTTTAAACATTATTTTGGGTGAGTGTATAAGATGTTCAACAAAGGAAACATACTGTGGTTTACTTAACTCTTCTTCCATACTTGGACGTTTAGATTGTTTCAAGGCCTTGATATTATAGGGAAGTGCTACCAGGAACATCTTCATCTATAGAATTTGACCTGATTTCGGCATGTATTGTTTATTCTTGTTCTTAGCTGTGGAAATACTGAATGAAGGGGAAAGAGTGCTTTAATGCTTCGGATAATTACTAACAAATTATATTCTGGAAGGTCTTTTTTTAAAAGATTTTATTTACTTTTGGAGAGAGGGAAAGGGAGAGAGAAAGAGAAAGTGATCGGTTGCCTCTTGCATGCACCCTGAACCTGCAACCCAGGCATGTGCCCAGACAAGGAATCGAACCAGTGACCTTCTACGTGAAAGGACAGTGTCCAACCAACTGAGCCACACCTGTTGGGCCATCCTGAAAGGTTTTAATTGTAGTTTAAATTTGCTCTCTGTACCAGGCATTCTTTTGGCTTTTCACACTTCAAAAATTCTTCTTGTTTCCAGGCCTGGCTCTTTCAAAAACCCTTTCTGGACGCTCCCCAGCACATTTGAAGAGGATCTCCCATTTTTTCCAAGTGATTGGGAACCCCTCATCCCCAAATTTATTAATTTAATTGAGATTTCCACATGTTGTCCTGAGATAATAGCAGTTATACTTGTATTAGTGTCCTGAGGCTGTTGTGATAGATTAGCATGTTTAGTGGCTTGAAACAGCAGAAATTTATTCTTTCACAGGTTTTGCGGTCAGAACTCGGAACCAGTTTCACTAAGGCGAACTGGAGGGGTCTGCAGGCCCTTGCTGCCTCCGGGGCTCTAGGGGAGAATCCATTCTGGGTTTCTTCCAGCTTCTGGTGCTGGCTGGCGTCGCTTGGCTTAAGCCACATCACTCCCGTTTCTGCCGGATGGTCACATGGTCTCCCCCGTTTCTGTATGTGTAAAATCTCCCTCAGCCTCTCTCCTATAAGGGTACTTGTGTTGGCATTCAGAGTCCACCTTGGGAATTCAGGGTAATTCCCTATGACAAAGTCCATGATCACACCTGCAAAGATCTTATCATATAAGGTAACACTCACAGGTTCTAGGCAACAGGACCCAGTGGCTTTGGGCCCCCATTCAGGTCCTTACAATAATTACTAAGATGAATAATTGATTTAATAATTGAATAATGATTTAATTTCTTTAGATCTTATGTATTATTTACTGTAAAATAACTAACTGCTGGGAAATAATACAGTTGAATATGAAATGTATATATGAAGATAAAGCTATGGAGAGCTCTAACTAGTAGTATCTCTTACTAGTATTATGTGACCTGCTATTAAAACTGAGGTACTCATATTTATTGAGATATAACAAAAGAAAAGTTAGTATTTTATGATTGGTTTTTAACAATCTTTTTATTAGAAATGTGAAATGTCCTAGTTCATGAAAAGTTATTGAGAAAATTAATAATATTCACTGTCAAAGTTCAGGGAGACATAAAAGCTTTTTTGAGATGGGACTGTTTCCAGTGGAATTAAATTGGGCATTTTTTTCTTCCTATAAATATGTTTGATGTCAGCGAGGTTTCCTTGTTCATCCACACATTGTGCGGTTGTAGTTTCAGGCACGTACTTCTGACAGTCTTACACCAGGCGCAGAGACTGCTATTCAGATTGCTACCGTACAATGCCAGAAAATAGCGGTTGTCACTTCTAGGCTCTCAGGATGAGAGAAGAGCCCAGGGAAGTGGGAGAAAAGGCAAGGGTTAGAAATAACCTGCCAGTTCTAATCTTCAGAACCTTTGCATAAACAAGATTGGAATGAAAACAGAGTTTTTTTTTTTTTAATTTGGAAACCTGTAACTTATCCAATCATAACATTCCATGCTGAGTGCATGTACGCTTTTAGAAAGACACCACATTGTAATGTACTAGGTCCTCAATTCTGCTTCAGTGCTGGCTTTGTGTATAACATGCATTTCAGACGTCAGTTGGCTGGATGGTGTATTTTTATATTGCATCCAGTAAAATGGAAAGAAAAGACAAATAGCCGGAAAATTATACTTAGCATAGCAATAATAAGTTCTAAGAACATTTTACATGTTAATCAACATGTTAGGTCCTTTATTTATAATTCAAAACTATAAACGTACAATTTATATTTTCATATGTATATATAAATATTTAGATATTTTCAGTGCTTAGGATCAGCTAAATACAATGCAAGGCATTAAAAACAGGGGCAGAGTTGTGACAAAAAGAAAAGTTAACAAAAAAAGGGATTTGAAATAAGCCCAACATCCTAAATCCAATTATTTTTTTCAAGAATGCAAATGTGTGTAGTAGTATTGGGGGCCATACTTGGGCCTGAAAAGAATTGTCTGTGTATTTGAGTGGTAAGAGTAGCAAGTAATAAGTTAATTGATAACTTCCTGTGGGCATGAAAACAGTTTTGTTATTTGTTATGGTAAATCTTGGAACTCAAATAACTTAAAAATTGAATAGGCCTGCAGGCATATTGAATACATGCTCCTGGACCACATCTGTGGAAACTGAGTGACAATTTATGAAAAGATAAGACAAAACAAAGCAGTAAAACCCCAGAAGAGTTAAAGTGGCCCTTAATAACCTGTCCCGAGAGTGTCAGACCTCTCGGGATCCTGCCCTCTGACCTCCATGTGGAAAGAAGGAGGTCCTGTAACACTCATGGGCCGAGACCCTGGAACCCATTGAGCAGAAGGCTGGGTACGACACTTTGAGGATGAAGCTCAAAAGGTATTCTCTTCTTTCTAAGTAGATGGGACACAGAAAAGATCCAGTGATTTTCATATGGAGTCTGGTGACCCATTAATGGGGCGATGGCATCAATTTCAAGGGTTTCCATTAGCACTTATAAATAGATGAAAATAAGATAGAAAATATCAAACCGGTTCACGTGTAAGGGTATGGATTGTTTTGTGAATTTTTTGTTTATAGTCTGTAACATAATGTACGAGTCTTGTGATCTTGGGAGAGGTGGAAACACCACGCGGCAGGTAAATGGATGGGAGCAGATACAGCGTGACCCGAAGTGATAAGCTGTATGTAACATGGCTGAGAGATTTTCCCCTCTATTCTGTGTTAGCTCTCCTGAAGTTGTGGACTCAGTCAACTCAAAAAGGTTGCATATAATCTAGGAAACAGGTACTAAAACAGCAATGAAATACCACTTTATACCCATCAAATTGGCAAAAAAAAAAAAACAACAAACCCAACCTACAAACCAAGCTGTATCTCATTTCCCCAATATTGGCGAGAGAGGAATTATTCTCCATTACTTTGGAAAGTAACCTGACAGATCCTGGTGAAGCTGCAAATATGTGTATCCTCTGAGCCAGCACTTCGCTGGCTGTGTGTGTACTGAGCGGGAGGAACTCTCCTGTGTGTGCACGAGAACACGTGCTGGAGCGTGCAGTGCACCGTTAACATACATGACTGCATGTGATACAAATACAGGTATCTGATGTCTGCTACCCTCTGCTCCATTTCAAAAACAGCATGGTTAAGAGGGTAATCCAAATGCTTTGATTTTTTGTCTTGTTTGTTCTCAGTCCCTCTGCACAAACTGCACGTGTGTGTGTGTGTGTGTGTGTGTGTGTAAAAGAAACAACCTGACCATCTTGCTCTCCAGGGACAAATGACAGACTGAGGTTTATTTATCCTGTGAATAGTCTGTGCAGCTGGAATCAGTGAGTTCGATCTACCTGTACCAGTGGGAAGATAGGAAAAAGCTGAAAACAATATATTTTAATTCTATTTATGTAAAACTTTGACCCACAAAATACAGTAGTACCTGTTCTGTCTAGGTGTTTATGTGTATTAAAACAGAAAGCCTGAATGGGGATAATACTCTGAAGACAGGCTGTCCCCGGAAGAGAGAAAGTGAGAAGGAATGGTGATATGTAGTGGTATTTGGTGATGGTATTTTAACTATTATTGGTAACATTCTATTTATGACAAAAAATGAAGGTCCTGAAGCAAAAAGGGCGAAATGTTACTACTTGGTAAATGTGGTTAGTAAGCACATGGGTGTTATAATTTCCTGGTTTTCTCTTTCTCTGAAATATTCAACAACTTAAAATATAGTCTAATCTTTAAAAGTCCAAATACTTTAATCTTTGAGTTATAAAGTAATAAATTAGTTGGAATTTCCATATCTCTTTGAATACATTCACTGTAATTGAAGATTTTGAAGAAAAGGTAAACTGTTGAAATCTCAACATTTTTATTTGCTGACCTGTGCTATTCTCGGCTTCCTTTCAGTGAAGGGAATCTGCAGACTGCTCGATTCGGTTTCTACATTCTCAGGGTACACTCACTAGGACCCAGCTCTGCGAGGGCTGGGATGTTTTTCTGGTTCACTTCTAGAGTAGTTGTTCCCTGGCTGTAGTAGGGTTCAGTAGTATTTGTTGAATGAATGAATAAAGGATAAATAATGAATCTCCAGCTGTGAATGCTTTTTTACCGTCTGTTTAGGCATGTAACATGACTGGCGCCTCTTACATGCCAAGTGAAGTTATGGTAAAAGACATTCTGAAATGCTTCCATATTAATCCATTTCTTACTTGCTTCCTAGAACTTACTATCAAGGCAAAGTTTCTCTCTCTGGAAAAACTCATAAGCTACCTTTCTTTGAAAGATAAGAACCCAGTTACCCCCATCCTTACCCCCTTTATCTATCTCAGTTTCTGATTAAATCAGATTGAGTTTAGTGCCCAACTGGGCATCTTGGAATGAGTTTGTGTGTACATGTATTTCCACAGTGTCAGATGGTTTCCAATGTCTGTTTACTTTGGTTCTTGCTGCTGTTCTAGTTCATCATGTTCCACGTAGTTTTAACAATGTTAACTGCCTCAAACTTTTTTGAAAAAAATTAAGATATTATTTCCGTAAAACGTTATGCTCCTGTAGAATTGTATATTGCTTACTTTTTTTGAAAATACAACCGTTTATAATGCAATGGAGGTCTAACATTTTTGCATAATTCCATTGTGAATTTTATAAAGCAGATGCTCACATAGTATTATGGGCTGGCTTGTGTCCTCCAAATTTCATGTGTTTAAGTCCTAACAACCAGTAACTCAGAATGTGACTGTTTTTGGAGATAGGTTCTTTAAAGGGGATAAGTAAGTTAAAATGAGGTCATTGGGGTGGGCCTACATTCACTATGACTGATGTCTCCATGAGGCGAGGAGATTAGGGCACAGCGCAGCACAGCCGTGATGCTGCAGGGAGGCCAGTGGGCATCTGCAGGCTGAGGAGAGGGCCACAGCAGAAGCCAGCTCTGCCAGCACTTTGATCTGAGCCTCTTGCTTCTAGAAATGTGAAAAAAAACATTCTGTTGTTTAAACCATCCACTATGTGGCTGTATTTTTTTTTTTAATGGCAGAAGGCTAGATAACTAATCATTTGCTAAAGTGAATAAATATGAGTCTATACACATTTATCTTTTATTTTGTAAACTAAATTTTTAATAGGCAATAACCTGCCTCTTATATCTTACTGAAACATGGAATCCTTATATTAAGGAAATTAAAATGTGTCAGGCATACATTCTGTTTAATAATACTTTATGTTTATATAGTTCTTCATACTTTAAATGCAATGTCATCCGTCATTTAATTAGATAGCAAGCTGACACTAGTGACTTACTTTAAAATGCATTCCAGGGCATGGCAACATTTCAGTATATATTTGACCATTTGATTTACAGATGTGCAGTTCTGTAATGAAAATTATTGCATGCAGTAGTGACTTCCAGTAGTACCTTCCAGGCATTTGCCTGCATTCTCGGTTTGATTTAATGTTAATTTTATTCTGTTCTAAAAAGTGGTAAACAATGTACATTAATGTTGTAGCAAAAGGAAATCAGCATGTCAGATTTGCTCAGGTTGCTCATTCCTTGCTTTGAGTAATTGCTAAATATTATTTCCGGCTTTGGCTTTGCAGTAACTAGCTGTGCTGGTTTCAATTCAGCTACCCCAAGTGATTTGAGAATTACTAGTGAGAGAAATAAAAGATTATAAAATTGTGTTGAGTGGCAAAGTATTATTTTGCTTCTAAAATGAAAGATATGACCATCGATAATGCAAAACATTACTTCCTCTGTTAGCAAGCGTGGAGGTGGGCTGTCTGAGGTTGTGAGACAGACCAAAACTTAAGTGCGGGGAAGATTGGTCCTGAACCTGGTCCCTTTTTAGCATTGCTTTGCTCTCCCCTACAACATGGCAAATATCAAGAAGAGCAAGCTTGGGTTACTGCGTTACTCCATTCCTTGTTTTTGTTCCCCATCCCTCAAAAGTCCATGCATTTACTTCAAATGGTGCAAGAAAATAAAAGCAGTATTTTATATGCAATAGACTGCCCTCAATTTTGAGTACTCTAGTTTTAATAATAAAGCTTTAAAAAGTTTTGAAATCTTTAAATAATCCCTAGTTTTGGCAGACATCTTGAGAATTGTTTTGGGTAAATTATTTTAAAATAGATTTCTTCACTTAACTCATGTACTGTTTGTGAATTCCTTTGCAAGTGTTGTCCAAAGATGGGGACATTTTCCATCTTGTTTAAGGTGGCAGTGATAGAGTGTCATGAATTTCTCACCTGACCTAATAGCATGCATTAACTTCAGTGACTTTTCTTATTTTTATTCATTATATAGGAAATTGTTTCACTTTTTTGTTTCCCAGTTTTAGTCGTATTCAGAATATATAGATTATACTACCACTTACTATTGCTTCTATAGTGAAGGTAAATAATTACTAACACAGAGGAGTTAATAGGTTAAAAACAATAGCTCTTACAGCCCTGGCTGGTGTGGCTCAGTGGATTGAGTGCCAGGCTTGTGAACCAAAGGATTGCTGGTTTGATTCCCAGTCAGGGCACATGCCTGGGTTGTGAGCCAGGTCCCCAGCAGGGGGCACTTGAGAGGCAACCACAGATTGATGTTTCTGTCTCCCTATCTTTCTTCCTCCCTTCCCCTCTCTCTCTAAAAATAAATAAAATCTTAATAAAAGACAAAGATAGCTCTTATAATCAGTTTATCATTTGAAAACAACTATTAATAACTATAAATATTGTAGATACAGATTAATCAGTGAAGACTAATTATCCTGTATTTCCTGTTGACTTGGATTTTATGAAGATCAGGCCTCTTTTGACTAATCAGATCTTATTGTTCCATAGCCTTCCTTCAGTTTCCCCTTTGATGAACTCTAGTATATATGCACCAAAAGGTGGTTGGTGTGATTGTGTTGCATGTTCTGCACTTCTCTGCATCCCTGGCGGTGATGCTGAAGGCTCAGTACGCAGAGTGCCTTCCTGCCTCTGGCTGCTTCAGCCCCCCTGACAGCCGAATTCACTGCAGCTGGGTGTATGGAGGGCAGGGCCACGCATCTCTCTCTCTCTCTGATTTTCTTTTGTCTTGATGGAAAATTTGGAATTTTTACCTTTACCGAGAGACTAATGATGTATTTTACAATTTAAATAGTGGCATTAATCTATTTTTTTTTTTACTGTTCATTCTGATTTTTCAATAATAGCAAATGTTTATTTTCTTCTGGGACACTATGAAGCTACAAAGGAATAGTTAGAGGATCATAAAATTAACAAGGTAATTTTGGTGATTTGAAAGAAGTGTGTCACAACTAAGCTTTGTTCTTGTCAAGGAAACTCTTCATTTCAGCTCAGCCAAGATTTTTCCCTTCTGAAAAGTATTTGGATGTAATTCCTATTATCGCCAGTGACTCTGCTTTTTCCTGGCGCTAACGCTGAATAGCCCTTCAGATTGATATTTTGTTTCTGTAGGTATTTTGATAAATCGACCTGTTTTTAGTCAAGTCCAGAAAACCCAAATGGATAAATGCTTTGAAATTGCCTCTGGAGATGAAATTAATACTAAAACCTTTTTTCTTTGCATTTTTTTTGTGCTTGGTATTTGCTCTTTTTGTTATGTCAAAAAGCCCAGTTCAAATACCATTGCATTTTAGACTAAGCATTTGAGTTTTAATACAGGCAAAAATCACATAAAATACTCAGACTTGAGGGACAACAGCCAAAAGCAAAAATATTTCATGACTCACTAGTCGTCTTCCTGATCGTTCATCCAAAAAAGACACATCCTTTCATTTACATCACCTGGCCTGATCTAGCAATGCCGAATTAAACACTTGAGGGCAATCATCTGTCTTTTATTTGCAGTTTTTAGGAGAGAGCTCACATTTTAACTCCTCAATACAAACAAGGTCTTTTGCTTTATATTTAGTCAATTTATGGGTTTTGCAGAGCAACTTCTGGATTATAATCTCTGCCCGGATTATCCCACCCTTATCCAGGTAGATATTGCAGAATGAGACAGGTGCTTACACCTGCTTCATGTTTGAGTGCCTTCCAGCATCCCGTAAGCTGTAGCCCTAGATCAGGTCAGGAACTCTGGGCTGTGTAGTACAGTTGGTCACCTGGGGAGGCTCTGCGAACTGCCCATGCCGGTGCCCTCTCCCAGACCCACAGATTTAGAATTTTGGAGGTGGTAGTTGCGCACGTGCATTTTGGAGATGCTCAGTGTACTGTCACACACCCCTGTGGTGAAGAGATGTGGATGCTGCCGCATGGCTATACCATAAACCCTGAAAATATGTCACTGGCAATACTCCTGTTCAAAGAAGCTGAAGACATCGTCTGTGCTTTCTCACTCACAATGGCATTGCCTAAGGCAGGTGAAAGGGACTCAGGCTCTTTTAACAGGAAACAGTCATTCAGCCTTAAATCACTCACTCAGGAAATATTTATTTGGGTGCCTATTATGTGTTACAAGCATTCGGGATTCAATACTCAGGCCACAAGCATATGCTCAGTCTTCTTTCTCCAAAACTCCTCTCTTCTCCATTCCCTTTTCTCCTAAGTAACTTACCTATGAAGACATAAATCAGGAAATGCCGTCTCATTTCAGAGAACCTCTAGGTGGAAATAAAGGCCAACTCTATAGAGCTCACCAGAATCCTTAGCCTATTGCTGTCATCTTTGTATCACACTCTGTATAAATCTTCTCATTATTTATAGCTTACTTGTGTGTGTCTCCTATTAGCCTGAGTATTCATTCATGGAAAGGATGATGACTTAATGGCCTGGAAACCTTTGTGTCCCCGTCACCGAACATAGAGATGACTTGCTGGTGTTTGCTGAATGACTCACTACTTTCTCTGTCTAGCTGTATAACGGATGGGAATGCACACATGGCTGGCGTCTTTACATGGTGAAAGGTGAAAGGTCTTCGGGGAAGATGGATTCCAAAGAAATAGGGGAAATTTTACCTGTTAACCTTGAACAGGAGACAACAAGAATTGCAGTTCTGGAACAGGAGACAAGCATTTGTCATCAGCATTGCGTTTTTTTGACTGAATTAGATTTAAAACTATATTGGAATTTCAACTTTGTAAGGGTAAATTTAACATATTACTTAGTGTATCTTACATTTTACATATCACATTTAAATTTGGCTTTTTGGTCACTTGTTATTTCACTTAACGAGCATTGTTTGAATCTCCTCCTAAAAACTTTATCTTTTGTCTTCTGGGATGCTCTTCTGGTTATCTTTAAGCTCTAAGCTTCTCAGTCTGTTTTGCTTGCTTCTCATCCTAAACCTCTAAGTGGTAGAGCTCCTTAAGGTTCTGCTCAGATCAACATCCCTTATTTTTATACACCGTTATCTGTAATAAGATGATCCTTTCTCAAGGTTTTTCATACCATCCATATTTGGTGATCCTCAAATTTGTCTTCATCTTTAATCATTTTCTAGGTAGTCGCTCCAAAAGCTCAGTCATGGGTAAAGGGTAGACTGATGTGTATCTGCAGCTGAAGACAGAACCTTTCATTACATCCAGTGGTGCTTCATTAATGCATCCATGTCAGCTCTTATCTTTTTAAAAGAACTATGAAAAAGACCGTATTCTTTGCTTTATTAATTCCTCCATGATTATAGTTCTTATCTGCTCCTCATGATCTCACTCTTTGTATGAGTTTTTAGGGCTGCTAAGAAACTAGCACAATCTCGGTGGCTTAAACAACAAAAGTTAATTTCCTCAGTGCTCTGGAGGCCAGAAGTCTGAACTCAAGGTGTTGGCAGGGCCACGCTCCCTCAGAAGGCTCTAGAAAGGAACCCTTCCTTGCCTTTCCCCAGCTTCTGCTGGCTTCTGACAGCCCTTGGCACTTGGCCTCTTTCTCTGTGTGCCATCTCTTCTTACAAGGACACAAATCACTGGGTTTAGGGCCCACCCTAATCCAGTATGACCTCATCTTAATTATTCCTGCAGAAGACCCTATTTCCAGTGTTCTGGGCGGACATGAACTTTTGGAGGACACAGACTCACTGCACTCACAGTGGGTATCACACATGCTAAATACCCACCACGAGAGGCAGTGCTCCTGTGGAGCCAGAGGGCAGAATCTAGGGGACGACTGTCCGGACTCCACTACTTGCAGGGGTGGCCCTCGGCAAGTTACTTAATTGCTCTTTGCTTCAGCTTCCTCACGTATAAAATGGAGATACAATAATGCCCACCTCATGAAATTGTTATAAAAATTAAAATATGTAATAATCTATGCAAGATGTCTAGAATAATACCTAGCACAAAGTAAGCAAATTTTGGTGATAACTGCCACCATAGTCTTCTTGCTTAAACAACCTGTAAAGAGTCTTTCCTGAAAACTTTCTCTCAGTTTTATTTCTCTTTCTCCCTTTTCCTGATCTTACATATGAATTCTCCTTCTCACTGTCGTTATTTGTGAGGTGGCCCAAAACGCGTGCTGCGGTACAGCGGCTGGCCCTTGCACACCTTCAAGGTTGGCCTGTGCACAGCTGAGCGGCTGGAGATTGTGGGGCCTGTTGTGTGTCCAGGTGGCTGTGGTTGCAGAGGATCCCTGTGATGTTAGTTACTTTTCATAGTTCCCTCTAAGTCACTTCTGTAGCTGTAACAGAGAGTTTCTGAACTGGATCCCAAAGTGGCATTCTCATTCGCCAGCACCCTCACAGGAAACTCTATTTGAAGCTTTCTTGCCATTTTTAAGACACTTAAAAGGCATCTTAGGCTTGCAAATCTAGTTTAAAATATGCTGTCAGCTGCAGCACTGGAGCTTCTGGTGACAAACTTACGCTGAAGACGCTGGGATTACTTTAGGCTGGGCCTGGCCGTGGCCTGCCGTGGATTCACGGCAACGAGGGGCCCTAGATAAGGGGAGGTATTCTCTTCTCTCCTCTGAGAACCTTCTGGCTTTATTAGAAGTGATTTCCCTTCAAAGCATGCATCATTTATATTATTCTCTGCAGTATATTTTTCCCTCAAAATTAAACAAAAAATCAAGTATGTAAGGTGATAGTAGCCCTCTGAGCTTACTTTGGGACTCCAGATGTGTTCATTGAAGTACCTTCGACTTTTGTGACTTCTTTCCTGCCAATACAGACCAATGGCAGAAAAAGTACTTGGTGAAGCCAAGTAATGATATGTGTAAGTTTAGGTGTTCAATATAATTTGTAAATATGTATTTTTAGATCTAATTGCTTATTTCTACTATACTTTGAATTTGAACTGTAAGTATTAAGTATTTCAGATAATTCAGTTTGAAAATTCTTATTGATAAAAAAGAGACCTTAATGGACACCATTGACCATCTAGTACTCAATGTCAACCGCCTATACTACACCCTGCTTTTCACCTCGTTGACTTGGTTTTGGATATTGATAGATACTAATGTATTCAAAACAACAGTTTAGTTGTCTGTCTTTGTACAGTGGATGAGCTGAGAAAATTATTCATTCATCAGTGTTATTTGGAGTGTAAATTTTACTGACTTGGGGTCAGACTCGAAGGATATGGAGATGAACGAGATGCCACCTTTTTTGTTCGGGGAGTCTGGAACAGAGAATTGGTGTGGGAACCATTAAACTACGATACGGTGTGAAAAGGCCATACATGGTAATGATTAACTCTGTCTAGGAATGAGGGTGGAGAGAGGTGTGCGAGGAGGAGGTGACACCTGAGCTGTGTTTTGAAACAGAAGGAAATCTTGTGGCTGATATAGAAATAGAGAAGAGAGAGCAAGGACTTCTCAGGTGCTATGCAGCCCCTCCGCAAAAAATCAGGGTGTTTTTGAGAACAATAAGCACCTTGGTTTTGCTTGAGTTTATAGTGCGTGGTTGTCCTGTGTTTAAGTCTTGTCTAGTAGCTGTGGTCTTTGGTGGAGTTTGTGGAAAGTTAGGACATTTTATTGATATGATACTTGCCAAATTCTTTTCAAGAGATAACGTCAGTGAGATGTGTGATATTAAGCTCTGATAACTAAAGTCACAAAATTAGAGATTTGAAAAGTATTGGATAATCATACCATTTCCAATCTCCTTTCTGCTCCGATTTACTTCTGTGTAATGCATTCCCATTAGTAACAGTGGCTCACCAAGGCAGTGACTTTCAAATGTGGCCAGTGGTCTGGGGATATACTCAGAGAGAGTAGTGTATGTGCTAAGGTCAGTCTTGTTCCTGTAGATCAATCTCAAAATACAGATGGGTTAACACACTAGATACTAATTTCTTACCTAAGCAAAGTACAGAGTGAGAGTCTTAACTAGTGACAGGGCATGAGGTGGGTGGAGGTTTGTTGGGAGGGAGTGAGTAGGCTTAGCTCCATTTGCTTGCCCAGGGATCTAGGCTGACAGATGCTCTGCTCTCCTCATCATAGAGCTTCCAAAGTTGCTTTGGATGCCCCCAGATGTGTGTTGTATTGGAGAAGAGAGAATGTGCAAAAGGCCCATCAGTTTTTAAGCCCTGAGGTTATACACGTAACCTCTGCTCATGCTCCCTTTTTGAGAATCAGCCACAGGACCCCACCTAAATGCAATAAAGGTTGGCTACTTTGGTCCCCTGCTGGACCACTGCTTCTCAACAACTAAATGTATAGAAGATGACCACCAGTCATTGGCAAGCTGTCCTAGCCACCATGGTATATTAGAATTTCTAGGGGGAGTAAGATGGGTTGGAAATACTATATAGTTTGAAAAAGGCTTGCAGGCGATTACAACATGCCTTTTAAGGGCATCTTCATCTCTTCAACTTACTAAAATTAGCCAAATATCTTCCTGTGCAGGTATAGATCCTAAAATTTGGGGAAGATACATTTTGGACAGAGTTAAATGGTACATTTTCATTTACTATTTCATGTACATAATTCTGATTTTGTTTGATTTTTCTACTAGTCATAAGGTGGTGCTGCTGCTGCCCCTGCCCTCCCTCCTCTTTCTCTTCCTTTCCTTTCTCTTGTTCCTCCTCTTTCTTGTTCTTCTTATTATTATGCTCTTCCAGCCAATTTTTAAAGTTCATTTTCCTTAAAATTAGAATTCTTATAACTCTTGGAAAATAATCACTTTTAAATACATTCATAACATTATATTGCTTCTGGAAGAGAATAAAAATCCTTAGATTCATGAGGACTTGATTTAATTTTTTATTTAAACATAATTTTAGTCACAGTTAGTAAAGATCCCATTAGGAAATCATTTCCAAATAGACAGCATATATGTACTGTTTAGCTCCTAAGCACAGACTCAGCGCACTTGCTGCTTTCCATCTCCAATTCACCCAGCGGTGCTGTGACGTTTACGTTATTAACTCACAGACCTATTTATCTAAGAGGCAGTAATGAGCCTTAAGATTAACCACAACAAAACCTTGGAATAAGATACAGAATCGCTGCCACTGCTGATTTGGAATGAATTGATTTTGAAAACAGTCACTTCCTTTTGTTGGCCTTTGTAAAGAGTGGCACTAGAGCAATAGTGCGCTTTGTAGTGCGGCAGATCGGAGGGACAGGTCTCCAGTCTTCTGGGAGCCCTTCTGTTTAAGCACACACAGCTTTGCTCTGCTTTTTAAAGAGGTTTTGATAAAGAAAGTTGAAGAGATGTGCCAAACAATAGATGGTGTTTAGAAGACAATTTCTGGTCGTTGTTCCATTGTCTTATGTTCATTCTCACTAATTATTTCACTCTGTGTATAATAGCTAGACATGCTGGCTGGTGGCTGTCTTGTTGGACAGTACAAGTCTAGGGGAAAGTTATACATTCGTAAATTAATCACACCACAAAAAACCTCCAGACTGATAAGTGGTGCAGAAGACACATATGCGCTGCTTTGAGCATGTGTAGAGGTTTATTTGACTTACACAGGCAGGGCATTAAAGGTTTACTGTTGAGTGGTAGAGGCGGAGAGAGAAGCACAAATCTGAAGGATCAATAGGATATAAAATGGAAGGGATCTGGTGATTGCTTTAAAAAATTGGGTGAAAGTGGGTGGGTTCAAATGACCTCTAGATTTCTTGTTTGTGCATCTGAAGAGAAAGGCCTATTCACTAAGAGAAGGCTGAAAAAGGACCCAGCTTGCGAGTGGAGCAGATGAGCTTGTTTTTGTGATATTGGGTTGGAATACACAGGCCTGAAACACAGAGCAGAGGCTTGAGATGGGCGTAGACATTTGGTCATGAAAGCTATGAGCTTCAGTTTGTGTGAGAGTTCAGTGGGGTATTTTTTCTTTATTTAACTAAACATTTTGGTTGTAATACATGAAAACAGGTAACTCACGTGACAGAGTACTGTAGTCTGTGATTTGGCATAGTCTTCTTGTCTCAAAGATGAGCGGTTTTCCCCAGTGGTCTTTGGGATCTGACGTAATGCTCATCACAGGCTGTTCGTGGAAATGCACGAGGCTTTCTTCAGATGCTGCGACATTTTCTTTCACCCATTTTTCCTCCATTGTTTATAAAAAACCCACTCTAAAATTCAACCTATGTTAAAAAATTAAGAAAATCAGAAGTTACATATTTTTCCACAAAGATATGGGCAAGGATGCGCTCATTTAGAACGAGAGCATTAATTGAGACAAGAGGGCCCAGGACTGGGTGAGGCACTCCAGTCCTTAGTGGGGGGTAAGCATATAAAGGAAGGAGAAAGATAATGGATCCTGAGCGAACTGAGGTGTCCATGACCTTGAAGTTCCAGTGAAGTCAAAGAATGGTCTTAGTGGATACAAGTATACAATTGAATGAGTAGACTTGGGAGAGTGAAGGTGATAGTTCCTTAAAGATACTTGAATTAAGTGAATTTTGAGATGGAGCATTTGTGGGAGTCACGGTAATATTCAGGATCTGTCTGTGGGAATTGATGACCAAAACCGAGAAGATGGTCATGGAGATGAATAGAAAAAGAGACCATACAAATTATTTACAGTGAAAACATACTTAATCCCATTTTGACTAAAAGATAGCCTAAAAGGAATCCAGAAAAGTGAGATAGTGTAAGGAGCCTAAAATTCTCTTTTTAGAATTATAAGACATTAAAATGTATTCTATAACTTACAGATATATATTTAAGTAATAATACATATATTTTATAAAGCTCACTTGGTATGTTACATAATAAAGCACATGATCACATAATATATTTTTGGGAGGTTTTGATCATTCAAAAAATTGAAGGTGTGCTGTGGAATCTCATTTGAAAATGATGAAAGATGGTTTACACTATTATGTTAAAAATTTATGTGAACTTTTCAACCTTGGCAGGTACCAATAAAAAAAAGGTGCCTTGAATATTGCATTTGTGGCTTTGAAGGTATATTGTAAATTAAATCACCTGTCCGTGCTTTGAAATCTTTAAAACTGAGTATTTGTTCACTCATTTTTCATATTGGCATTGACTGTTTTTGGCTGTCCTTACATTTTTTCCTTCCTTTTTTATAATTAACTAAAACCACAACCTGGAAAGAACACGAGTTATTTGAATGTTATTCTGAAAAAGCCATTGAAGTTTTAATACCTTCAAGGAAATTGATAGTTATCACAAACATTTTAAATCACTCTCTCTGAACCAATTCTCATGCCTCCCTCCATCCTTGCAAAAATGTTTAATAAACATTGTTTTAGAGGCCTGCAGCCTTTCCAGGTTATTATGCCTGAGATGTGAGCCTGTCGGATGGTCTTTGGGTGCCTTCCATCTACCTGGATGTTTTGACAGAGATGCCTCATCACCCATTTTTCTCACCAGAGGTTCAGATCAGACAGTCTGGTTTAGTAAAGTAACTTAAATTTGATCTCCTTGCCTTCCATCTGTCTGTCCTTCCCATATTGTCCCATGGCCAGAAGGGACTGACCTTCCTTCTGTATCTTGGGGACTTCCCTTTTATGACAGACTGAGCCTTTTCTATATTATGGGTAAACTTTATGATCCAGTCATTCTTGATGTGGAAATGGGTGACTGATAAAAATGTTACTTTAATTTTCCAAAAATACCACTCCGAGACCATGATTAGGCTCATGCTACTAGATTAAGAAGTACTTCAAATCATTCTTTTCTGTTCTGGAAAAATCTAGTGAACAAAAATGGGGGCCAGGATATTATTTTGCTACCATATTCTTTATTATTGTCAAGTATTTATTTTTAGTTTATGAATATTAATAATTATGTACATTTTGGGGAAAAGTATGTTTTTGCGAGTTTTCATGGTCTTTGGGTTAGGAATTTCCAGAGGATTCTTTAAACACAATCTTCCATGAGTTTTTAAAAACACATGTAGTGACCTCATTTATCTTATAACTAGAAGTTTGAGCCTTTTGACCACCTTCACCCATTTCACCTCCCCTCCCCCTGCCACCCCGGCCTGCGGCCATCCCCGGTCCATTCTCTCTGAGTCCTGAGGATGTGATGTGCAGTGTGGTGACTGTAGTGGCAATACAATACTGTATTTTGTGTTTGAACATTGAGGGGAGTAGACCTTAAAGTTTCTCATCGCAAGAAAAAGAAGTTTGTAACGACGTGTGTTGGTGGGTGTTAACTAAACTCACTGTGGAAATCATTTTTCGATATATACACATAGCGAATTATAATGCTGTACACATAAAACAGATACAATGCCACAGGTCCTTATGTCGCAATAAAAAAATGAATGGCCTCAGGAAAGCAAAACCAAAGCAGATTTTCTGGGTATGCAAAAAAGGAAGAAAAGGGGCATTAGCTGCGTTTTCTGTACTAAAGGGCATTCTGACAAATTCTCCTAAATGTAATAACAATCAAAACCACCTTACGGTACACAAGGAAAGCCCTCTTTCTAAAGAGCACCTTTTTCAGCTTCTTCACATATGTAAACTACTGCCCAGATTTCTCTTTTTTTTATTGCTTTTTGATTATTTTTATTGAAATGCTTATTGTCTGTTGTTAAGTAACTACATTAATTATACAGCTAGGGCCCAGCTTCTCAGTCTTTGCCAGAAGAAGCCCCTCGTTTCCATTAAAGAGTTTTATGGGGGCTCCCCACACGTCACATTTCACACAGCCGGCTACGCTGACTTTCTATAAAGGTCTTTGAATGTAATGCCAAGGCCTCCCACTAATTGGTTTATGGGCTCAGTGTGGGATCTGTGTCCCTGACTGGGGAAGCCCGTGTTAAAGGGCTGTGGGAGTGAGGAGATTGCCAAACATACCCAGAAAGAGACTGAAAAATCCTGGTTAGCTGGACTGCCGTTGCCAAGGAGCGTAAGCAGAACACAAAACACGCCGAATGCTGACGGGTTTCAAACGGTGACCCCTATTTCAGACTAGGCTCACTTCATGACATTTTGGGGAGAAAATCAAATTACAAATGGCTCCATAGTGAATCTGAGCACTCATTTCAAAGTTTGGCACTGGCAGGTGGTTGTTTTCCAAGTGGTAAAAAAATAACAACTAACTAGGTATTTTTATGTGTCCTTTCAAGGGGAGATAAATCATCACAGTTATCTGTGAACATTTAGTCTTGGAATAATGTGCTCAAAGTTGTGCTTTATCATCTTTTTTTCCTCTGACAAGGTTAAAGAAGCATGTTTTTACCCTCTGCTACTCATTAAGCTGCACGTATCTACCCTAAAAAACGTGATTTCTACACTTTAAAGAATTAGAGTGGCAGAATTAAAACTCCTCCTCCTTCACCAGGCTCTGGAATTTTTTTCTCTCAAAAAATCCGTTTGGCATTCTGAACCTGCCTTTCTGCTAGAGAGTGAAACAAGGTATTTTTGAGGTGTGCAGTGTGACTTCAGAGAGCCCTTTTGGCTCGTTAACGTTGACACGTGAACAGAATGGTTGGAGCCGTACTTCAATAGGCTTAGCACAGAAACACTGCATTTGTAGGGAGGGAAGTACAGCCTGTTTCCGTGCAGGTCGGTAGCATGGAAGTTAAATGACATGGAGACCTAGAGTCCTCTTTGGTGGTCTTAAACAGGCACACCTTTGACAAAAGAGTTACACATTTCAAA